>JAQQAE010022325.1:0-10281 GCA_029823295.1 Pseudamia nigra | reverse complement strand
ATGAAGGTCTGAATCGGTCCGACTTCACTAGTGACCTGTTACTATAGCGACACGTCAATCAAACCCCAGCACGGCAGCGATTTGTTGGATTATTTGCTGTATCTTAATAACAAAGCAAAAAGTTAAAGATGGACCATCACATTATTTATTAGAGGATCCAAACAAAACATTTGAGACCATGGTGACCCATGAAAAAAATGTATTTTCAGATAGAATCACATGTATCTTTGGGAAAAAGCTTAATGAAGCCGGACGATCAGTTCCCCAGTGGCCGAGCAGTGGTATTACAACGTAAAGTTACTTCCACATTGGCCTCATTGAACAACCCAGGTCATTACCCCTTGGTTATTACACAATGCATCATGTTATTACATTATCATCAAACGGTTCAACTAATGACAAAAGTAATATGAAAAAAAGACTAAATTGCTTGTTTAGGATAAAATAAAAATCAGGTGTCTTTGACACAATGCACTGAAGTTTACTTAACTGAGCTAAAATGCAGCTATTGTAGAAAAAAAAAAATCTGTAGCAGGTCAACAAGCGACTTAAAATAGGATACAATTTGTCTTCCATAAAGGAGGATAGATGAAGCATCAGAATAAGAATAACAAGCAACGGAGAAATGCAACAACAACGTATGCGCACTCTAGTTTATCAGCAGTAAATAGCCAATGCCATGTTCCCATGCTCCTTAATCATACTGATGCATGTACACAAACACACAATCACACGCACACACACTCGTCTTCTCTATCTTCCACAAGCAGTCCCAACACACACACACGCTCATTCGCACATATTTTCCGAGACCAAAGGAAGAGCTGACTGCAACATTTTTTCTCCACTTCAAAAAAGTAGCCAGTGTCAAAATGATAAATGAGGGATCATGAGGGAGAGCGTGCATACTTACATTAGACTGCACAAGAGCTTCAAGAGCTGCAACAGAATGGGCCGACGCCGGCTTCAGATGCAGCGCTTTAAGCCTGTTGTTGTTACACACAAGGAGTCGACATGCAAATTGCATGCGGCGACAGTGATTAGCGGCGAGAAATTACTATCAACGTCACAATAACATTTTAACACGAGCGGTGTGCAGGGTGTGTGACCTGACATTACGGGAGGCAGGATGGGGAAAACGCCGCGTTCCTTATACAGGTGTTGGCTGGGAAAAGGTTGATTGCTAATTTCCCGGCGGTGAATACAGCTCGCAGATGTGTGCGGAGAACATCTGATAGGCTTTCAGACTGCTGATGCACGGCGGCGTGGGGATATTTTCAAACATCATTTGTAACATCATTTCAGCATCAGTTACAAAATGGTGGCGGGAAGATTGATGGGCGGCGATGGCTGGTTAATATGCGCGATTGGAATGATACACAAACAGCGTTGTTTGTTGCCGCGAGAGCGACGGCGCACGTGCAGAAAAGACACAGATTTACCACGTCAACATTAATTCCAATGAAGGTGATGTTGACATGAGAGGGTCCAGGCTGTCTGAGGTTCTGAGATGATTATGTATGTGATCAGAGGATGGAATAAACATACGTTTGTGCAGTGCTGTGAAAATGCCCACTCCCTGATACGTTTTTTCATATGTTGCCATACCATATTATACATATGTCACGCTTAAATCTCCAATCATCTTATTTGTAAATGATTATTAGGTGAAAAAACTATCCAAACCTGACTGGCAGTAGGTGAAAAAGTATTTGACTCCTTGTTAATTCTTAACTGAACCACACTTTTTGAAAAGACCCAGGCCTGTCGGACCAAGAAATCACTCATATGGACTGTGACAAACTGAAGGCGTGTGTTTTTCCTTCTGTCGACTGCACTGGAAATTTGGTTTGAAGACGTTTCACTACCTCTCCAGGAAGCTTCTTCAGAACTGAACTGGATAGGTAGCAAAACATCTTCAAACCAAATTTCCAGTTTAGTCGACAGAAGGAAAAACACACGCCTTGGATACTATGACCTGGATAAAGATCTCAAAAAGCAACACATCATGTCACAATCTAACAGAATTCAAGAAAACATAAGAAAGCCGTCAACACCGATCAGTGTGTGTAACAGGTTACAAAGGCATTTCTAAGGCTTTGGGAATCCACCGAACCACGTTATCAGCAAATGGAGAAAAGGTGGAGCAGTAGTGACCCTTCCCGGGAGCGACCGGCCGACCGAGATGACTCCAAAAACATCCGGGAGCAAACCCAGCAGAACCTCGCAGAGTAAGCGTCGGGCGACGGGGGGAGGAAGGACTTATCTGCCTTGACCCGTGGAAGAACGCGAAAAGAACTACAGACCTTTGTGGTGTTAGATGGTGGATATGTTACTACGCCCTCCACCGCCCTCACAGGTGCTCGGAGGAAATGTATTCGAGTACTAGCACCTGTACAGAGTACTTTGCTTTTGGTCCAAGTGACGAAAACAAGAAAAAAAATCGACAAACGTTAATAAAACTGAACCAAATAAGAAGCAAAACCATCCACAAAATAAAAAATAACAAAGAATATGAACCAAATTGAAAAAAGGAACAAAGTCATCACCAAAATGAACAAAATACTTAAAAATGAAGATGATGAACAACACAAAAAAGGATGAAAATTATCTTTATACTGAACAAAATAACCAAGAAAATTAGCAAAATTATTCAGAAAATGGAACAAAATAATGAAACAAATAATCATCAATATCAACAAAACTGCACATAAAAGAAGCAAAACTATCAAAATAAACAAAGAACAAGTTCAACAAAAATAACCAGGAAAATGAACAAATGTGGAGGAAAAATGAACAAATCTAAAGGAAAAATGAACAAAAGTGAAGGAAAAATGAACAAATCTAAAGGAAAAAGGAACAAAGTCATCACCAAAATGAACAAAATACTTAAAAATGAAGATGATGAATAACACAAAAAAAGGATGACAATTATCTTCATACTGAACACAGTAACCAAGAAAATGAGCAAAATTATTCAGAAAATGGAACACAATAATGAAACAAATAATCATCAATATCAACAAAACTGCACAAAAAGAAGCAAAACTATCCACAAAATAAAATGAACAAATGTGGATGAAAAATGAACAAATGTGAAGGAAAATTGAACAAATCTAAAGGAAAAATGAACAAATCTAAAGGAAAAACGAACAAATGTGAAGGAAAAATGAACAAATCTGAAGGAAAAATAAACAAAATAAGCAAGAAAATGAACCAAAAAAAGAAAATCATCAAGTAAACAACCAAAAATAAACAATATGATGAAGAAATGAAGCAAAAAATGTAAATGAATAAAATAAACCACAAAAATCAACAAAGCACCCAAAAAAGATTAAATGAATCTGTTCTGTGCTATTAAGTTACTCCCTACCTCAAGTACTTTTATTTATGAGTACTTCTACTTTTACTTGAGTATTGATTCTGTGTATTACCTGGAGTTTCCACAGCTAGTGAATATATGAAAAAGGGTCATTTTGACCCAAACATCAGACAAGGTTAAGGTCACTGTTCAGGATTGAACAATAATAAAGAGACGGGCGTCAAATAACGGACAGTTCAAAAATGAAAAAGCACAAAGGGTCTCACGCATTTGACAAAACATCTTCTTGATGATTTCTAAGACTTTTGAAAAATATTCAGTGGACTGATGAGACACAAGTTGAAGCTTTTTGGAAGGCGTGCGTCGCGTTCCGTCCAGCATAAAACTAACACAGCATTTCATAAAAACAACATCGGACCAACAGTCAAACACGGTGGTGGGATGTGATGACCTGGGGCTGCTTCGCTGCTCCAGGACCTGGACGACTTGACGTAATGGAACCATGAATTCTGCTTTTGCACAGTGGGACGATGATCTGAAACACAGCAGCGAGGCCATTTGTGAACGGCTGAATTAAATGAAGGTTTTCATTGTGGTCTAGTCAAAGTTTGGACTTGAATCTGATTGAAACGCTGTGACACGACGTTAAACAGGCCATTCATGCTGAAAAGCCTCCAATATGACTGAAAAAAGACAAGTCCTCAAAAAAGACCGAGCCAAAGTTCATCCACAGTGATGTGAAAGACTCCAACCAGTTATTATGTTTAGACTTTTTCACACACGACCTGGTAGGTTTAGATGTCTTTATTAATCTTAATAAATGAAATCACCACTTAAAAACATTAAAACTTGTGCGATGTGACACATTTAAAGATGACAAATACAGTGGAACGTCAGGTTACGAGATGAATCTGTTCCGGGACACAAAAAACTCGTGAGACAGGACCAGTTTTCCCATAAGAACACATGTAAAACCTTAGGTCCCGCGATGAAAAAACACAAAACGAAGCACTATTTCAGGTGAAAAAAGGCACAAATATGAAGCACAATATGGCGCGAGTTTGACGTCGAAGCTTCCAGTCGGTCGTGAGCAGCGAGAGCACGCGGTCTCACTCTCGGGAATTATTTTACTCGCAACTTGAGTTTTTCTTGTGAGGTGGGACAAAATTTTGCCCGATGGCCTCCTCTTAACCTGAAAAATTCATGTGCAGAAGCACTCGCGGTTCCACTGTGCATGAAACAGGAATCATGAAGAGGACATATTTTCACAGCACCATCATGCGGTTCTCCCTGTCATATGGTAGTAGTAGAAGTATTTTGGTCTGAGGCACTGAAATATCTCCGAGTATGAATGTACTTAAAGCATGGAAAGTCGATTAAAATGTCCCCCGTCAGCGTTCGAGTATCGCAGAACATATTTTTGATTTTTGCTATGCATGTTTGAGCAATACAGCATATTCTACTGGATTTTCAGTAGCGCTGCTGTCCTGTGAGAACCACAAAATTCAGCTGTTTATGAGCTCAGAGGAACAGGCCAGTTTTCCTGAATTTCCCAGCAGAATGTATTTAGCTTAAAGGTATATTATGTAAAGTCACTGCATCAAAATATGTAAAAACTACAGCCTCAGCGTTTGCTTTTTTTTCTAATTCTGATCAATAATCTGTAATTTTATCCAACGTTGCTGTACATTCCATGTTTTGCATGTAAGCAGCTTTGTATGTCTTTACAAATATCAGTGTTTAAAGTTATATGCAGCCTTTTCATTGGACTGAAATGACATCGTGTGGATACAGTCTATGCCACTAAATGGATGAAACACAATACATCAGGAAATAAGCTACTCCTGCCTGGATTGTTCTGATTTTGGTTTGGAGACTCATAGCGACTCCAAGCTCACGGGAGACAGTACAACTGCTGAAACTGGAAAAACTCGATTACAAGTACCACAAATCTGTACTCGCATGTTTTTCGTTACTCTCCATCCGGTACGACCGTGCTATCGCTTCTTATCTCCTTCTTCTTCTCACTGCAACATTTTTGGCGGATTGTAAAAAAGCTCCACAGGCTTTGCTTACGTTATGTAGAGCTTTTGCAGATAACAAAAGAAAGGGAAGCTGTTGCAAAAGTTACTGCACGAGCAGGGCCTAGCACAGCCTCAGATCAATTACAATGTAATTACAATAGCAGACAGAAATACAACCTGGGTCTGTGCTCTGTCTGCACTGATAACTGATAGATAAGCACCTGAGGGATGGCTGAGAGAAGCACCTGGCCAGAAACACATCTCAATGCTGTCAATAAATTACTCTGCTGGGACCGTTCTTTCCTGGGTAAGGCTACGCGATTGGCGGGCACCAGCCACATCCCAACCTCCTGGGCAGTCCATCTCGCTGCCCGCCGGGGAGACAAGTGGAGGGAAAAGAAAAGCAGCCGGTTTGTCGGATACTGCAGTAAAAAAAAAGAAAGAAAGAAAAGAACGGCCCCGCTGACTACAATTCCCAGTCCTGTCTTTGTGCAAGCCCTCTAGTAACCCTCCGCGTCGGTGCAATTTCGAAACTCTGATCAAGCCTTTTGCTTATCAAGAAGCACTCCGAGTGTGACACTGATGCAGATGTGCCAGTGATCCGCGGTCAAAAGGATGGGTGGAAGAGCAAATTTCACTGCGGAGAGTGTACAAAGACAAAGAGATCAGCGATAAGACGCAGAAGTGCACCCATATCGACTGCTGTCAGTTAGGAGCATGTTAAGGAGTGTATTAAGGATTAGAGGGGATTAGTCATATCAGATCACTAGAGGGTTATCAGTGGTCGCAGCTCCACAACGAGGAGCTCCAGGCTGCTCTCAAACAAGTGCCCCGCCATCCTCGTATAAGTCTTAATATTAACCCATTAAGATGGGCGATTTATGAGTTTGGAAAAACAATTAAGCTTGTGATTTTTATTAGGAGATTGATTGAGTGCCTCCTCTCCGGTGTCTCGACACTACCAGAGTTTTCCCCCTCCAGAGAGCAGAGCCCGCTCCAAATATTACCGTGATTTAAGATGCAAAACCAACACACATTAAAACAGCTCAGAGCTTATTCCATGCGCGCTTCCGCACAAAACCAATTTAGTTTCCATTGATCGCTTTTCAAGCAATTAGATTTCCATTGATGGAAAAAGTAGAGGCTGCTTGTATGAGATGGGGAGGGTCAGTGGTTGGGTGCTGTGATTTGCACGTTTATTCAGGCCGTTTGACCACCTCCTCTAACCCCTGACAGATCCCTGGCTCCCTCCCTCCTTCCCCTCCACCCCTTCCACGTCCCCACCTTCCGGACAACAAATAATTCACCCGGCATGAAAAAAAGGCTGGCGTCAGATTATATATCCGTCTTTATTTCCGATATTGCCTCTTTGTTTCTGCAAACTTGGCTGATTTTCTAAATTGTGGAGTATTGACTGTTGCAGGGCCTGACCAAGCGAGTCTGATGTAACACATTGGAGGTAATGATATCCCGGCGACGGGAGAGGCAGTGGCTGGGGCAGCACTGGACGATGGCCAGGCCCTGGAAGCATTAGTCTCCTCAGGAGCCGGAGTCTGTTCTGTTCCAGCACGGCAGAGCTCGCCATCAGCACAAACGGTAACCCAACTCAACCAGTGAAACCACCAGAACCCCTCCCATGTGCCCAGCACAGACAGAGACGCCATCAGGAATCACTTCCTTTCATACGGCCAAGGCCACTCTCAAGGTTATCACTGCTGATGAACTACTCCGACACTGAAAACTAGCTGGTGACAATGCAGTTTCACTGATGGAAAGGAGACTAAAACAAGCATTTATGAAGAAAATAAAGCCAATTGAAACTAGAATGATTAGATACCCATCAGTTACAAGTGCATTTTTACTTCTATTTTGAGAAATTGGCAAGTTTTAGTTTAGTTTTTAGTCTCATTGTATTTTGTTATGGAAATACCCGAAGAATGTATGATATCCTTCAACTGAAAGTTAAACTGGCACTGAGTTGTTTCCGAGCCAGAGCCTTTTTATTCGGACATTGTACAAACTGAAGCGAGCAAAGATTTTACCTCCTAATCTAAGTCGTGTTGGTCCGGATTGTTAAAAATAAACTATGAAATCACTGCAGTTTGTAGTGGAGCATTTCAGAGAACGCTGCTAACACAGTTAGCGTTAGCTGGTTTTCTCCTCGTCGGATGCTACATATCGTGAACGTGTCGTCTCTCTAAAGCTGCAGCTGTAGCAGACGACGCCGACGAATACGAAACGGAAAAGATGCAGCACTACGTTCAGCGTTATTTTTGTGTTGATTGCTGTGTGTTATTTTGTTCATTTCTGTTCAGTCTCTTGATTATTTGTTCGTTTGTCTTTATTTGGTGGATATTTTGTTTCACTTCTGAATATTTTGTACATAATTCATGGGGTTGATTCAGTGTTTGGGTGCAGTTCAACTTGTAGTAGTTTCCATCTTCGGCCATGTGTTTGACATAAAGCTAGTGTTTTGGGTCGACCTGCTGCTCTGACATCACCTGCAGACATTGTGTCACCTGTCTGTACCTGTCATAATCTGTCAGAATACAGTGCTCGTTTGGGATTATTTTGAATAATACACAATATGTTGTGTGGCTTTTATTTAGTCTCGCCGCTGACCAACACCCCATTTTACACAAAGCGATGAAAAATGAGTGCTTTCATAACACAAAAATGAGCAAAGTGCTTTAAAACAGACTCAAAATTGCACTGAATTCAAAACCATGGAGTCAGAATGAGACACGTAAAGGCTGCAAACATCTACAGCAGAGTTCACCTTAAACCCACACCTTCACACGGCTGTGGCTTCCAAACCGAACAACTCGGAATTCAAAATATGTTGTAAAGGTTAAAAGGTGAAAAGTAGATTCAAGGTATAAAATAGGAACACTGAATGCCATTAATGTGAAAGTAAGGAGTAATTCCCAGCATGCTCCCAGAGGAAATCCACCTTTCTTCAAAGCCCGGGGATTTTGACAAATGCCTTTCTCAACACCAGCAAAGGAGACAAATGTTACATTTAAACAGAAATACTTAATTTCCGCTTTTGGTGACTTGCAGCAGATATCATTAATCAACAGAGGCCTACCACGCTCAGTGAGCCTGCTAAGAACCAGATGATCGCCCTCTTCCACTCAATCCATCAAGTATGATTGGAGAAAGAAAAGGTTCAAAAATTTTGAGTTGCACCCACGCAGGAAGAGTAATTACCCTTGTGCCAGTCGCTGAGGTGTTCCTGTGACACGGCGACCCTCTGTTTATCATGCGCCAGATTACTCATGGGGGTGTCAGCGCGGCGTGACAGAACCAGCACCTCCACCTATGTTCCCCTCACTCACTGCACCGCGGGGAGACAAATATGACGTACGAGCCTCCTGAACTTTTAACGAGCAAACTTATCTCCGGATCTGGAAAACATAATGCCCTTCATGTTTCGGGAAGATCTGAGAATCGCATGTTTGAAGGATGATATCGACGCGCCATCTTGTAAGACAGATCGGTTGATTTTTTGCCGTTATCTGGCTCGGTCACGTCATGTGACTGCGACGCCTCGGGGATATTACTCACTGTCTGCTTTATGATAATACGCATTGAAATGGGATTTTTAAAGGTGCTATGTGCAGCATTTTGAACATTAATGCATCATTGTCAAATTAATTGTGATACATTTGTTTACCTCACTTGTAAACAAATGAGACCATTATAGCCTCCGGCGCGTGCCGCAGAGTGTTTGCGCTTCCAAAAGTTAATACTTCATGGTACTGTAAGTTTTTTTTTTTTTTTTTATTGTGGAGAGCGACTGATGGATCAGACTTTGTGAGGTGAACCGGAAGTTTAATTGCAATACATTCTCAAAATTCAGGCAAATAAGACGACTTACAAACAGAGTAACATGTCATCCTGTAGTTTTCACTGACAGACAGATTAATTTGTTGCTACGCTGCTCTCGATGCTTTTTCCACCACATGGACTCCTTTCTCCAGTGGTCAGAGTAAACAGAAACATTACCCAAGAAAAACTATTGTTACTTTATTATTAGAGCCACTTTAGAAGAGGTAGAGTAAAAAAAAAGTATCTCATTAAAAAAAAAGTATTCATGCGGAAGGCATTATACTCCTGTTTGCTGTGTTCTAGGTTATTTTTCTACAGGTAAAGGTCACAGTCGTTCTCATTAATCCAGTGTCACATCCAGAACAAATATAAATAAATTATGTTAAATACTACTTAATATCAAAAAACAAACTCATGCCATGCTCAGCATTTGCTTTTTACAAGATTGGCAGCATATTTTATTCAATTTGGCTTACTTACTTGATTATAATGTTAATTTTTCCTCTTTCCTTCCATTGTGCTTATTTTGCTGTGCTTTTTGGTTCTTTGATTCATTTTCATGAATTCTTTACATGATACAGATTTAACTTGTATTTGTAAATTGCACGTTTCTGGAAGTGTTCCTGAACTCATGCAATGATTTCCAATAGAGAATCATGTCTGTTTTTAATGCAGAAGATCACAAGCATCCAGTTTTGACCTTTGACCTTCCTCCTGATTCTCTGAATTCAATTCAATTTTATTTGTATTGTGCCAATCATAAGCAAAGATTATCTCCAGATGCTTCACAATTCAAGGCCAAGACCTCATGACTACACAGCGTAAACCCGACAGAACCACAAAGAGCAAGACAAGGACAACGGGAGGAGGAAAAACTTCCTTTAACGTAAGACAAAACCTCCAGCAGAACCGGTGGCTCAGGGTAGGAGGACGTCTGTCTCAGGTAGGAGGACGTCAGTCTCAGGGTAGGAGGACGTCTGTCTAAGGGTAGGAGGACGTCTGTCTCAGGTAGGAGGACGTCTGTCTCAGGGTAGGAGGACGTCTGTCTCAGGTAGGAGGACGTCAGTCTCAGGGTAGGAGGACGTCTGTCTAAGGGTAGGA
>JAQQAE010022324.1:0-10281 GCA_029823295.1 Pseudamia nigra | reverse complement strand
GCAGAGGATAGGGTGAGATGGAGGCAGATGATTCGCTGTGGCGACCCCTGAAGGGAACAGCCGAAAGGAAAAGATTTGTGTGTTGCCTCCCTTCTTGTTACCATACTTGTGCCATGTGGTAACAAATGGGGACTTGTCCAATAAGGTTCTGTTTCTTTAAGGAGAGTTATACACAAACTTTGGTGGTTGTTTGCAATTTGAGGGCCGTTTTGTAATTTTTTCTCTTCTGTGGAGTTGCACCATGTGTTGGAACTGCAAAGTCCTTTGACATCTACTTATAGGTCAGGCTTGGAAACTTGGAATTCTTATCCCCATTAGGCATAAGCAATGAGAGGCAATAGCTATCCCCATTGACCCTTTTTTGTTTTAGTTTGTTGTTTTTGTGCAGTACGTGGTTAGAGCTTTGCTCGGGGGCACTTCCAGGACTGTCAAGGTGGCTGTCTGCATGCTGAGGGTTAACCTGGTCACTGGGAAAGAACTTTTTTCTTCCCACAACAATCTGATTTAGATTTGGAGAAGTTGAGACAGGATACACATCTTCATGTGGCAGAGTTGGCTCATGTTCAGGCTAAGCAACAACTTGAGTTGGAAAGCTATAAGTTGGAACTCATAAGTGAAGGAAAACTTCAAGAGCCACAAGACACAGAGCATATTGCTCATGTTGAGTCATCTTTTGATGTTGCTCTCAATTTGAGGTTAGTTCCCAAGTTTAATGAAAAAGACCCAGATATATTTTTTGTCCTGTTTGAAAGGCTAGCAGAAGCATGTGGTTGGTCTGATGCTGAACTTACTGTACCTTTGCAGCTTCAGTGTGTGCTCACTGGGAAAGCCCAGGAGGCATTTCAGCATTGAGTGTGGCAGATAGTGCCAACAATGAGTTGGTTAAAGTAGCTGTGATTAGGGCCTATGAACTGGTACTGTACCTGAAGCTTATTGGCAGTGGTTCAGATCTTAGAAAAGAGAAGCAAACTTATATGGAATTTGTTCGAGATTTGGTTGCATGCTTTAACCATTGGTGTACAGCATCCAAGGTGGAAACACTGGAAGATTTACAAGAGGTGACATTGCTTGAGCAGTTTAAGAATATCCTGCCAGATAGTATTGTTGCTTGCATAAATGAGCAAAAGGTTGCTAGTGTCTCTGAAGCTGTGAAGTTGGCAAATTAGTTTCTCCTGACATACTGTATGAAGGTGTGTTTGGGAGTGAGGTCCATGGAGATGTTGGTCCTAAAGGCTGCAGGGTAGGACTTCTTTCTAGTAGGCCTTTGTCTGACGGATCAGGCAAGTCATTGAGCAGAAGAGATTTTGGTTTGCGAAGACAGGATAATCCTAACGGAGTCTGTCATAATTGTTTTGGTAAAAGGTCACTGGGAAAATGATTGTCCACTGTTGAAAAAAAAAAAAAAGTCTGGTGTTGTTTCTGGATGTATGGAGCACAATTTGTTCCTACTGCGCAAGCACAACAAAAGTGTTCCTCATTAGAAATTGGTTCTAACACTTCTATTGAGAACACAGAACAGCCACATCCCTCAGTGGATAATGACATTGATTCAGGTTAGGCTGGTTTTGTAACTGATGGTTTTGTTTTCCTGATGGGTAGTGAAAGGAAGGTACCTGTAAAAATGCTGAGAGATATAGGTGCACTTCATTCTTTCATAGCGGGCTCTGTGCTGGACTTCTCACCTGAATCAGACACTGGTTCCAGCGTTGAATGTTCAGCTCCCAAACACAGTTTGACACTGCATTCGGTTTTGGTAAAAGGTGACGTGACTATGGCTGTATGCCCTTTTTTGCCCAGGGGCAGAGTTCATGTCATCTTAAGAAATGACTTGGCTGGCAGTCAAGTGTGGTCTCAAGTGCCAATCAGAACTTCAAGTCCAGCAGAAGAACATTTGGAGGTTCCTGTACCACATACTGATGTACATACTTCCTTCTGCTCCAGTAACTCTATGAGCCGTGCTAGTGATGGTACTGTGAACACTTCAAATAAGTTTGCATTTCCTGTTCCCAACTTTCCTTTGCTTCTTTCCCACAGCGATTTCATAAGAAAACATAGCCATAACCCTTCTCTTGTGGCTCTGTTTTCTTATGAAATCAAGTCCTTCCCGATGAGGAAGTGAAGAATGATGCCCATGGGTATTTTGTCAAGTATGGCTTGTTGGTGAGAAAATGGGTGCCACAGAGTGAATGTTTTGCTGGAGAAGAGATTGTGCAGATTGTGGTACCAACTAGACTGAGACCTACTGTAGTTCAAGTTGCTCATGATTGTATTGCTGGTCATTTAGGGGTGTGGAAAACCTGTAGGTGCTTATTGAAATATTTTTACTGGTCATGAATGCAAGACATCTCTTCTTTCTTTAAGACATGTCATACATGCCAGCTTATTGGAAAGGTAGATCAGGTTATTAAACCTGCCACTTTGCTTTCTATACCGGTTGCAGAACATCCATTTGAGCATCTTATTGTTGATTGTATTGGGCCCCTACCACGCTCTAAAGCTGGTAGTTTACACTACTTATCCCCTCAAAAACATCACAGCAAAGTCTGTTTTGAAAGCACTGACTCATTTTAAGCCCATTTTTGGTGCTCCTAAGATCATCCAAACTGATCAGGGGTCAAACTTCTGATCAAAAGTGTTTGCAGAGATTTTAAAGCAGCTGAATTTTAAACATTCCCGGTCCACAGCCATCATCCACAGAGCCAAGGAGCCCTTGAAATGTTCCATCAAACCTTAAAATCTCTACTTTGTGCTTATTGCACAGAGTTGGACCATGATTGGGAGGAAGGGCTACCATGGCTCTTGCTGACTACAAGAGAGGTCTCAAGAGAAAGTTTAGATTTCAGTCCTAATGACCTAGTGTTTAGTCATACAGTTAGAGGCCCTTTAGCATCCCCCCTTAATGATTGGCAGGCAAAGCGCTGAACAACCTGATTGAGGATGTACAGTAAATGGTATCAGACAGAGGTTACACAGGGCAAATATAATGGCCCAAAAAATCTGAAGGCCATTCAAAGTAAAATGAAGAGCTTTTTATGATAGGTGGGAAGAGTGGTGTGAGGTTTGTTCTGATGATCAGGTTTTGGCCCTCTTGCCTGTGGCTGGTTCTCCATTTCAAGTTCTCTGGTTCTTATACAGTGACGAAAAAGGTGTCAGATTTGAAGTATTTAATATCTACTCCTGACAGGAAGAAGTCTGTGCAATTGTGTCACATCAATTTGTTAAAACTGTACAGTACTTTGCTCGCCTCAAAAGTCTATAAAAGACTGCCCACAGAGGCCTATTCTCTCTCTCTCATGCTGCAGCCCTCTTTGTCATCTTGAGTTTGGTTTGCTGCATTATACAACACCTTACACACATTACACTCTTCACTCATTGCAGATATTACTGATCTTTACTGACTACCCCATACCATAACTTAAGTTATTTCCTTTAAACTAAGTAAACCTAATTTGAAGCATTATTTCTGTACGTTGCCTCCCTTCTTGTTACCATACTCAAGCCATGTGGTAACAATGACTATTGAACTAATAATATGTGGTTCCAAATGCTAATGGCAAGTTTTCATGGTCAAAGAATCCAATAATGAGGGTCAAATAAATGCAAGAATATTACTTTTTAGCACATAGGTCAAATGATAATAGTAGGTTTCACTATGAAGAATAATTGAGCTGCGTTGGTGGAGGTCTGCACTCTCTGAGTGCTTTCTAATTTCTTTTGTTTTTGGCATCATGCTTTCAAGTGAAGCACTGATATTATCAATATGACTCCAGAAGTTATTGTGAAATTCTGTAAAATAGACATTGCAGTAATGGGATCTACAAAGCCAAAAAATAATGATAATAATAAAATGAAATAAGTATTCATAATTTTATAAGATTACTTAACAACCCAATGTAACTATTAAATACATCATGCCAGTAATGTGTCACATTTACAACAACAGAATGAAGATGCAAGGAGTCACATAAACACACCACAGGGTTCTGAGCGCTGTGGAACTCTGCTGCTGTTACATCACCACAGAGGGAAAGGATAGTATGAGATGAACAAGATAATAATGGAGGAGGAACAGCAGGTGTAGGTGGAAAAGGACAAAAGGAAATCTGGGTGTCCATTAGGGACATTAAGGGAAGCAGGGGGGCAATTGTAACAGTTCTATTATATGTGGGCGATGCGAGGCACGACTGCATACAAGGCGTGTAGTTCCTGGGTGGTGGAAATGTCATTTCTGTTCTGCACAACCTGGTCTTCTTCCCCTCTTCACTTTGGATCATCTTCAAAGCTTTTCTACCCCCCACTATCGTGGCTTGTGCACAGTGCATTAGACACATGCACACACTTCCTGTTGCTCCAAGGAACACACATTATACTTATCATTTATTTCTTTTATCAGCTTTGCACCCAAGATATTATCCATTTACAGTGACATGGAATTATTTTTGCAGGTTTTCTTCCATTAATTGGGATTATAATTCATGTAATGCTGTCTTTTGTAATCACTCCTAGCTCTATGTGACAAACTGAAATGTCAATTATTGTTCTATATTCATTGTGTGTGTTGTTTTCTAGTATAAAATTAATTTGGTTGATGGAATAATCTCACCCGTACCAACATTTCCATGTTATTCTAAACATGACATCTCGCTGAATTTTGCAGGCATCATGTTAAAAGCATGTTCTGGTTGGATATACTGAATCAAGCCTTTTCTGAATCTTCTAAAACATGTGAGATATGCTGATATTATTGCACTTTTATGAGGATCCTTTGAACAAGTATACAGTGCATTTTGAAAATGTGTCTCATTAGCAGGTTTAGATACATTGTGGCAGAAATAAAGATCCCTTCTGGAAGAAGGATGGTGCAGGTAAGAAAACTTGACATGTTCCAGTCAGAAAGAGAAATACAGGTAGTTTTAAAAGTAGTCTTTGGAGACTTGTTTTAATTCAGTCACATTGAAAGGATTTCCAACTTACCACCACCAGTGAATGAATGAATACTGGATTCAATGTAAAGCACTTTGAGGTGACTTGGGTGTCATGAAAACAGCTACATAAATCCATTATTATTACTATAACTTTCCCTCAGGAAATAAAACTTGAAAGAAGTAAGGAATTGACAATCATCAGTATCGACCAATATGAAAATGTTCATTGTGAGAGAAGTTGTGGTCTTATTGCACAGCTCTCCTTCACCATCTGTAAGAATGTCCCTTTTTTCTTGTGCCTCTTCTCTGTTTTAGCTCTGTTTGCCAACTGGGTTTCCAGGTTTATTTCCCAGTCCAAAGATGGACCACATTGGCTACATAAAAAAGTCATCCAGCAACTGTTACATACAGCTTAGTGTTTAACACTGCTGCCTCACAGACAAAATGTCCCCAGAGAGTCTTTATCCAGCATGACAGAGGCCTGAAGTTGAATCCTAACGCTGACAAGATTTGTACCAAAAAACAGAACACTGGATCCGAATGCACCACTGAATACAACAGAGATCAGGCAGAAATCAGTCTCTTTAATTGATGACCCACTTCAATACACTGCTGAGTAGACCTCAGAGTAAATTAGTCCAGAAGGCAAGGCAAATCCAAAGACACAAGGCAGGCAGGAGGTCAGCACACATAGAAGCAGCAGGAGATAGTCAAACAAATCCAAAAGGGTCGGCAGGCCCATCAAGCAGGCAAAAGCTGGATCAACCAGAGTTCAAGGAATGCTGGAACAAGTGACAAAGGGCAGACAGAGACTTATATACAGGAGAAGGCGGCGCAAACAATGAGACACAGGTGAAACGCATAAGGGTGGGGCAGACAATTCAACACAGGTGAAACACATTAGGGAAGGAAGTGAAGCTGAAACGGCAGGAGAGGTTAGACACACCAGAATAAAACAGGAAATACTAAAACAGAAAAACAAAAACATAACCTAAGGGAAGGAACCGCTCCTGACAAATGGGACCAAACGTAAAGCAGAATACCAAAACATTATTTTCAAACTGATATCAAATGTTCCAAGAAAAGCAGCATATATAATTATGGAAATTCTTCATTAACATACACTACAATGGGTTTGGACTACTATATCTATATTTAGTATTTTATTAATAAAGACATCTTGTCAGTGAGAAGTTTGTGTAGCGTGAACATCAGATGAATCAGATCCACTTTGCACCAGATGTGTGTTTTCACCCGGACATAGACTCAGAGGAACAGAAGGTGCTGGAGACACTTAACAGAGACACAGATGTAGGTACACATTCTGCTCATGGTGGTCGTAAATTCGTTCCATATCTATACAATGAACAAATGCAAACAAGTTGGTACCTTCAACTGAAAAACATGTTGGTACCTTCAACTGAAAAAAATGACACTACTGTCACAAACTCACGTCTGTGATTCTTTGGTCTCCTGATGTCGCCGAATGCCTTCTGTCTCCCATCCACATGTGGACATCCAGACACTAATCACTTTACTCTCAGCTTCTATGAGTTTTCAAACTCATTTAGAGAGTGGAGTTAGCCTCTGAAGGGGAGTAGAGTCTGACTTTAATAATCCTTCTTTATCATCACTTCTGTCCCTCTGTCCATGTGTGATGGTAGGTTTAGCTGCACTGCCCTTTCCTCTGACTGTATTTTTTTCCTTTCCTCTTGTTTCCTCTTGTTTCAGAGCGTTCATATCATCTCTGCAAAGTCCAGTGTGTTTACATCTCTGTAGCCAATAACACCATCACATAGTGTGTGGGGGCAGAGCAACACAAGAAGCAACAGACTCAAAGTCACAGCAAGGTGTAAACTCTAACAAAAAGGTGATCATTTTCAGCTATGTTTTTGTCTAGAACATTGCCACATACATTTATGATGATGTGGACAAGTTTATGTGATTTGAGAATGTGAATTCTTTTAAAATGACCAGAAAATGCATTTCTGTTTGTCTATTTCACTGCTTTTGTCTCAGCCACAAGACTATCTCACCTAATGCAAGTTTGCAAAGGCACCTAATTACACTGTGTAACATACTATAATTAACATGTACTTTAACATCTCAGGGTGTCCGTTATGTCTACAAGATGTTACATACATCATCACTGCATAAAAACACAGTTGCAGACTGTTTTTTTGTGGTTCTTGTAACCTGCAGATAATGTGGAACACCTGCAGACATTACAGAACATTTCTGACACCTTTTAATAATATTATCAGGTTGTCGTGATTAGATCATGTTGGTTTATTTCTCCACAGTGATGTGACTGAAATTGGCCTTCGCCAACATTATTTCAGCCATGTCATCCTGACAAAATAAAATACTAGATTTCATTTTACTGGGGAAAAATAATGCTTTCCACTATTGCCAGAAGACAGAAGGTGAAAATGAGCAGCTAAGCTTACAGATGCGAAAATACAATTTTCACTTCACATGGGATTTTAACCAATTTCACTGAAGAACGTGTGTGAAACTGAACCTGCAATTCACTTCAGCAGCCCAATCTTTCATTTAATTTTCTACAGCTATTATGCTCTATTTTTACCTAACAATCCCTGCTCAATTTGCTCTCTTCATGGCCTTATCGGTTTTGTCCTCCTTCAATCACCATACACTGGGCCAGCAGTGGGCCCCAAGGTGTCATTTGGCAGCTAACGTCTTAGGTAATGATATGAGTTCCTAATTTGTGCTTTTTACCAAATAGATTCAACATCATGAGTTTGCTACTGTGGCTAATAACTTATTTCTCACAGTGGAGAGATGAAAGCCGGCCTGTTCTAACCTACTTGAGCCACAGCATCATTATGAAAGAGGGAAAATTTCATGAAAAAAATAAATAAATAATATAGTTCTACACTAAAAAAATTGTTGATTTGCATTTTATAAAGTGCATAAGTATGATTTCGTCACAGTGGCATCTCACTGTTACACCCAAATGTCGTGCTAAATTCTGGGGACAAATAAAACTCAAATAAAAACAATTTCTTGTTTAAAGGAAAAAAATTATTTAGACCAAATATAAGGCAATTTAGATATGGAATCTCATCCTTTAAATTGCCAGTTCTACGAGAACTAAAGCTTTTCTCTCCTCTAAAAACTGTGCTCTGTCTATCAGATGACAGAATAGTTTAAAACATCAAACTCACCCACATCTACATCTTTTTGTTTGCCAGCACACTGTTTCTGGATGTAGAGTGCAGTTTTAGTTTACATCATTTTGTCACTTTTAATTCACATTTCTTTCTCTTTATGGTCTGATTTTATGTTGAGGATTTATCTGATTGGGTCTGTTTTTTGTGTTGACATCTGTTGTGTCTAGCTATATTTTTGATTACTTGTGTGTTTGGCCTCTTTAAAGATTAAACGTGTGCAATGTCCCACACAGCACACCTTTTTCTTGCATTTCCACTACATGGAACCAGGTACCAAATAAGACCACAGGACACTGCTTCGTTCCCTTAGGTCCCAGCTCTGCTCTGCGTCCAAGTGACCTAAGGTGACACCAAAACATGATGTGAAATAATGCAGATCACTGATTGATTGATCCAGAATTGCTGCTGCTTCGGTATGGTGCCCTATGCATGTCATGTCATAGGACACGATGCTGAGCCAGCAGGAAGTCACTGAGAAAGTGAAACAGCATTTCTCAGGAGGCGCTGTTTTGATAAATCAACCATGGTCTAAACAACTAAATTTTCACCTTAAAAAAGTCTTAAAATTTAGTTTTGCTTCACACTTGCAATTGGAAAATGTCCCTTTGCAATTGTTAAAACACTTGTAGCTGTAGTTGTGCTGAAGTAATATCACCATATGCTGTAGCTCATCACCATAATTGACCAGCTGTGCAATGCACTGGCGCTAAAGCCAAGCCAAGTCATGTTTAGCCAAGCTGAACTAATATCATCAATGAAAAAGGGCCAAAACATACAGTACAGATGACCTTTCTGACTTTCACTTAAAGAAACCGTCTGTGTCAAAGTGTCACTTTTAAGTGCAACTTACATCAGCTACAACATTAACAATGCCTCAACTGGAGAAAGTACAAAAGTAAAAAAGACAACATGACTGCTGATCCAGGGACAAATATATGATCAAATCACCAGCTTATGTTCCTTCAGTAGTGCATGGCAACTTTACTCAGTAGTGGATTGCTATTTATAGCGTGTAGACTCTGGCATGTTGAAAGTGTTGAGGTGTTAGGAGGATTTTTGTCTAGTTTCTCCTCCAGTTGCAGCTGACAGGCTTCACACAAACCCAACATGATCTACAGCGCTGCATCCGTAGCCTTTACAGTCAAGAAGATATCTTATACGGCAAAACAGTTTTCCAGTCACTGACAACTCAATCATGTTCATGGTTGGAAAATACCTTGCATATAAAATGCCAAATGTGGTGCTTCCTTTTAATGTACTTAATGTGCTGATATCTTTTTACTGGTTTATGACCTGTTCTGCTTTGCTTATACAAATTGTGGTTATATAGTGGAAAAAGAGGGTCTTTTATAATAAAAAAGGCTTTTCATCCTCTCCGTTCTCTTCAGTCCTGACAGATTTAGTCACTGCAAAAAAAAATCAATGTTTTCATTTTTGAAATAACACATTTCTGAGCAGGATTTTGATGGATGGTGTTCACCACATGTTGAGAAGGAAAAGAACTGGTCTCCTGGTGTGTAAATTAGACATATGCATCTATTGAGTATTGCCATTGCCATTCACCCTATTGTGTATTTAACTGGTGGATCATTAAGTGTCTGTAAGGCTTGTTCATTATGGTGGTCATTGATTTAGAAAATTCCTATAACCAACTGCTGTTAGATTTTCAGAGACCCTTTCCTGGCCTGACCTCTATGGAACTGTGCGTGTTTTCAATGGTTGTGAGGCTGTGGGTGAATTGCTTGCTTGCCGAAGAGGTTGCAGTCTAATCAGAGGTCAAGAGTGCATGAGCCTCACAGCCAGAAACAAATATTCAAATACTCAATGCTCTTTCACACATATCAACACTAAAGGTCTGTTTTGATCATACTGCCTATGAAATCACACTACGTCTGTTGCTGCTGTTAGCTGAGGAGTCAGTCACAGAGGAAATTACTAGTGTGGGTTTGAAATTGGTTTTGCTGACTTGGCTAAGATTTAGCACTGGCACTGCCCCTATTTTCATCCGAGTTGGGGAACATTAATGAATCACATTCCTTCCTCTGCAGCAATAGTCATGACACAGCTTGGAACTGTTTTTGATGCATCAGGGTAAGAAGACAGGCAGATGAAGTGATGCACCCATCATGCCTAGTGCCTACTGTACAAGCCTGTGGGGG
>JAQQAE010022323.1:0-10282 GCA_029823295.1 Pseudamia nigra | reverse complement strand
AGATTGATTGATGAGATTTCAGCCTTGAATTGTGAAGCGCCTAGAGATAATCGGTGATTATGATTGGCGCTATACAACTAAAGATTGATTGATTGAGAACTAAAACACGCAACTTTAACATTTCATAATATAAGGGTAATCTTCTCCAACATCAGGGGTGTCGACTGCAAAAAAAAATGCAAATCTTTTACCACAAACCTAGTCACTGTTTGGTGACAATTTATTTTCTCCTCAGTCATTCTCTTCTTCCTGCCTCAGTCAAAGCAGTAGTTAGTGCCTCTGAACTGTTCTGACTCCGGTATCATCATCTACATTTAATGAATGGAAACGGTGGTTTTATGTAAATAGTGAAACAAGTTCACACAACCAATTAAACAGCGCTACGTAACACAGTACTTAGCGCAATAGACGGAATCTGGAGCGGGTAGTGACATTACCTTCCTAGATGGATGCTGCCCTAATGTTAGCCATGCTGCTGCTGCAGCCTTGTAGGCTGTCAAACACGTGGCATTATGTGCCGCCTGACGTCATGTGCTCGGTTTATAAAGGTATTTCCTCCCTTACATGAAATGATAGCTTACATATAAAATAGAACTGTTCTTACAAGTGCTTCTGCCTGGGAACATGTTGGATACATTGTAAACAGACCAGCGTGTGATGTCATCATGTACATAACAGGATTGATAATGGGATTGTTAAGGCAAGCAGTATAACAATCCCAAGGAATTGATCCATGGGGAACCAGTTCTCAACAAGAACCGGTGCTTGATTCTCATCCCTACGCAGTATGCACGTCAGTTTTCAGAAGTGCTGTAATCACTTATCACCACTAGGATACACCAAAGCACCATTTTCATGCATCTCACCACTATTTTAAAAGATTAGATTAAATATAAATAAAATACACTATCTTTTCAAGGATTTTTTTTAAAAAAATTGATTATATCTGATTGAATTCACCCTTGTTTGGTCCCTGGCAGCTGAAACAGGAGGCAGGGAAAATAAAACAAAGCGCTGGCCTTAGCCACACCTTCGTCTTGTAATACTTTCTTGAAATTTCTCTCAGCCTCGGGTTTGTTGTTTGATATGGACTGGTCTGGTCCACGTTCTTTAACCAGTACTGATTTTTTTTTGTAATAAAAATATTGAGTTCATGTTTGCCGTGTTGGTGTTTAGCTCTGCACAGCAGGTCATATACAGAACAATGAGTGAATAATACAACATACATTATGATTTTTAACAATTTTCACTTTATTCAGTATTGCAATTGATTTAGCCATTTTGTTTCTGACAATTTGTGACCTTTCCAATTTAATTTGTTATCAACAATAACACCTAAAAATTTTGTTTCAACAACTATTCATTTGAACTTCATTAATTTTGATTTTTACATGGTAATTTGATGTTCGATTTCCAAAGAGTATATATTTAGTATAAGATGGAAATAATTTATTGGCATCAAACCATTTTTTTAATGATCAGTCATTCTCTTTCCACAACATCCAGAAGATTTTCACCACTACAAAAAAAGTTGTATCATCTGCAAATAAGATACACTTCTATGACTTGGAAGCAAAACACGAAACATTTATATACAATATAAACAGCAATGTTCCAAGCACTGAACCTTGTGGCACACCACGCATTACCTTCAGCAAAGCAGAATGTGTATTGCTTACATGTACATCCAGTCATAGGACCCCCCTCTGATACCTTTGCAGTTTGCTTAATAGTAATTTGTTTTCAACAGTCTCAAATGCTTTTTTGTTAATCAAGATATTTCCCAGTGGTATATACCTTATTCTCAGCTGCATCTGAGATCTGTTTGATTAAAATCAATCATTTTCTTTCTAAACCCATACTGCTTTTCACACAGCACACTGTTCTTATCAATTAAATTGTTTGGTCTCAGAACAATTTTTTTCTAGTATTTTTGAGAGTTGCGGTAATAGAGATATTGGCCTATAATTTGAAAACACATGTTTATCAGCACATTTGTACCAAAGGAATTACCTTAGCCATCTTCATTATTTTGGGAAACTTTATAAAATGATACACATGTAAGTAAAAGGTTTGAAACACAATCATATTTTTGACCAAAATAGAATGCAATGATTTTCAAATCTGATAAATCCACATTTTATTCCCAGTATAACATAAACAACATATCAGATGTTGAAAATGAGACCTTTTACCCTTTTGTGAATCAAATGTTAGCTCACTTTGAATTTGATGGCAGTGACACCTCAAAATCCATCTAGTCACTTTAGAAAACCTGAACCGGATTGGATAATTTATGTATATACACTCTCATTGTTATACTGACAAACCCCATAATGCCCACCATCAGCCTGTTTTTTTTTTATTATTATATCATTTATTTATTTTTCTGTTGGTAAACCTTACTGAATAACAGATGCATATTTTTGCTTCAAGACGTTGAGATCACATATGCATTTCAAACGGGGGCCAGAAGGGGGAGCGAGCTCAAGCCACCGAGGGCAGACGAGGGTCTGCAACGTGTCCACACAGACTCTGTCTAATTGAGACCTGGGGATTCTGACTTCTTCAACCCGCTTCTCCTACATGGACATATGATGTGTAAGAATAGAATGATGCAAAGAAGAAGAAGACAATAGAATCAGTGCAGAATCAGGCAGAGCTGCAGGAGACCTGTATGTTTCGGCTATTTAATAATCGAGTCATTTTATTATTGATGAGCAGAGACAGAACCAGGACAATTACTCGACTGGATTTGAAAACTATCCAGATTCTGAGGCATATAAGGCAGCTTGACCTTTTCATGCAATCCATGTCACATTAAGCGTCAGGGTGATGCAGCCGCTCTGATGCCGTGCTGATATCTTTAGAAACTTCTAATTTAAAAAGAACCCCCTCGCCCCCACAGGGATTATGCCTCGGCCTCAGAGCTCAGCCTCTGGGTTGAGACCAATGCTACAATCTTAGATAAGGCAACTGCTGTCAGAGTAAAAGAATTTGGTGTCCTCTGCCTCTTAATTTCAAATATTGTTGTAGACCGAGTAAATGACTGCCTCATTCCATGTCAGGACATTTTATCACTTCAAATCTGGGAATCCTGAGGGATCGAGCTCCGTGCTCTCTGTCCTTGCTTCATCCGAAAGTAGTGAGGGGTCTAAATCAAATGCTATTATTCTACCGGTTTCTTATTCTGACAGTAGAACCATATCTGTGTCAGAGGTGGATGATAGAACCTGGAATTCCACGTTTTAATAAACAGTGAACGAGAACTCTCACATGTGACATATTATTTCACTGGTCATGTAAAACCTTAGCATAGTATTCATGGATGTGCAGGTCGCTGATGCGCTGATGTAACCCACCTGCAAAAATGCTGACCACTGAGAACAACATGACAAAGTGTGACAAAGTGAGAAAATGCTTAGAAGAAGGTGGCTGTGGTGGTTCTGGTGGCACAGCAAATCCAAAAAGTATTTTAAAATCTTCTACTTTTATGATATTGGGTTAAAATTTTGCTATTTTCAAGAATTTCAATGTGTGTCCCAGTTTACAAATGTCAGACAGTGCAGCTTTTGCCTACATTCAAACTGTTTCACCTGCTGCAACACTTGAAATCATAAATGTGACATCTACAAATGTATCCTCATGACGTCTTAGCTATGTTGTGTTTAGGAAGCCTTATGATTAATAAGACGGCTTGGGTTTAAGGCTCTTTTCGCACCTGCAGCATTTAATCTGCTTAAAGTGGACCGGAGTCCGGAACACCTGCAAGTTGGGTTCGTTTGGGCTGGTGTGAAAGCAAACCAGTTTGATTTGGTCCGGACTAAAGAATCGTACCGAGACCACCTTTTCGAGGTGTGGTTCGGTATGGTTTGGTATGCCTCCATCTGAACTCTGGTGTGGTTCGTTGATGGTGAGAACGCTGATCAGACTCAGTTCGGTCCAGCTGTCTGTAATGTAGCAGTTTTTGATCTACGGAGGCTTCCGTAGCAAGCTGTATCGTACATTTCAAGAAGCTAGTAAACTTCTCTATGTCAGAGTCTTTTGAAACGTTTTCTCCATGCAAAAAAGAAGCACACAGTGTTTTCGACACGAATATGATTTCCATGGAACAACAGCGGTATTTGTGCCTTTTGCACAAACAAATGATAACAATAAATCGCCACAAAAACAAGTAAAATAGTACCATTCATTATTCCGAAAGCATAAATCCGATATTTTCATCTGCTGGATTTTTCCCTCTACAAATGCTGTGCCAATCAGCTCTCACTTACATCGCCCAGAACACAGTATTTTGTAAACAGCGCCTCCACATGAGTGTAAGGATATACACAACACTCATAGTTGTTTGTTTGTTTGCAAAAATGCTGGTGTGAATGTGGACGTAACTAGTTAAGAATTGAAACATTGTAGCAACTTGTGGTTCCAATCGACCCACTGGACCGGACTAACAGGTGTGAAAGCAGCCTAAATTATATTCTTTGAGGAGTTTTTATACATCTGCACCACCAGGGGGAGTGTCTGTCAAAGTGAGCACTAGTTGTAGCAGTTGTGAACTTTTGCTCTTCAGATGAATGGCAGCAGCCAAAAAAGTCTCATGTCCCATATTTTTCTGGGTAAAACATCAGTAATATGTAATATAGCTTATGTATATATCATATTAGTAGGTTTGAGTTTTTCCTGTCATGGTCTTGAAGTTTTCCATAAAGCAGTGTAATAGTGAAATACGATAAATGTTAAAGCCATACTTTGATAACATCTAAAGTCATGGATTTTTGTGTTTCTCTGTATTTTACAGTAATTTGTGCATCAACATGTGTGTGTTAAGACATGGTACTATGCATACCTCGCTTTTAACTAGTGGTTATTTGACTTATTGTTGGCGCGACCGTTCTCCTCTGACATCAGCAAAGTATTTCCTCTTTCTCAGGCTGCACTTTGTAAATCCTACAGAAATGCTCAGATCAGTCCATCTGGCATCAACTATCATGTCATGTTCAAAGTCACTTAAATCATCTTTCTTCCCCATTCAGAGGCTCGGTTTGAACATGGGCAGATTAACTATTTGTATAATCTAGCAATTGGGCAGGTGTATCTAATAAAGTGGCCTTTGAGTGTACCGTTAGTGAATTCTTATTGGCCACATTTTTCATAGGCTTTGATTTTCTGTATTAGGAACTGATTTAATCTGCATTGGCGGTGACTGAAATTGCTGCATATATTCTTCTTCCATGACACATGGAAACTTTTTCCAACAACCCACATTGAAAACAATCATCTTGTCAGTCAGCCTTACCTACGGAATCATTGTTCTCTCAAAGAGAATGAGGCTAGCATTCTCTTTAAGACTGGAATTTGCTGAGTTGTACGTTTCATCATGCAAACAGCAGAAAATAAGCATCTACATAAAGACCATCAAATCCCGGTTAGAGGTAATTGCTTTGTTTGGTTGTGATAGAGGACAGATTTGGCACAGCATACAAATGCCTTTATTACTATTCCCTGTCCTTTCACCTGCACACTCTCTCACTCAAACGGCAGCTAATGTCACTCCAGCAGTGCGATGTTATTACACTCTCTGGAGGAAAGTGAGGTGAAAATGACAATACCATTGCTCTCTGTAATAATACTTAGCCTTGTGCAGCTGTTTCCAATAACACGACCAAGAAAGTTGCCTTCTAATGCATGCTGGGATTGCAGGGATTTGATAGTGTGTATAATAAATCTGTAGATCTGGACAGACAGTGGAGATAGAAAATGAAAAAAGAAAAAGACAAAAGAAAGGGGGCGGGGGGCACTCTGAATTTCTTTAAAGTTGTAGAATTCAAGATCTGTTGAAAAGTACAAAGAAAAGTTTGAATCCTTGTCAAAAGAAGCTAAAACGCACACTCACCACACAAATCTTCAAATGTCAGCTGTTATCTTGATTGATATCGCTTTGTCCATCATTGTCCTCACTGACTGCAGACGTTGAATATAGACTTTTAAGTTCAGTTTCATGATGATACCTTTAAATCCGTGCTGCAACTGGTACAAAAATACAAAGGCAGACGCTACATGGACCCAAATGTTCATATGAAGTCAACCTGGTATTTATACCTGGGCTAAAACAGCCCATTTGGCCAGTTCTATGAACCTGGCTGTACAGTGTAAAAACACCAGAGACAAATGCATCCAGGCCTCGATAGACAACCATACATTTCAACTGAATGCTGAATAAACATGTCATTAATGTGGTTTTCTATGCCTAAACCGAACCATGTCACTTTGGTTCAACAACTGTGATGTTAATGAAAAGTAGAGCAGTGTTTCAGGTGATAATACAGACAATGATACAGTCACACTTTGCTCTGTTAAAGACTTTGTTACATGCATTGTCCTGGTTGATTGTCGTTCACCTGGCTCACGTGGTCCTTCCATGGTTTTATTTTCTCTTTTCCCTCAGTCGGATCTCCACTCACACAGAGGAAATTTGTCTCCATGATGACTCATGAAAAAAATTTATTGGCTTAGTATTTTATCCATGGGAAAAAAGATTCTCGGAGCCGGACGATTGGTTCTCCAGTGGTAAAGTGGTGGAATGACAGCTTAAAGTTACTTCTGCATTGGCCTCAATGAACAAACCCGGTCCCTGACTCTTGGATTAGACCAGTGCCCCAGTCCACTGGCCCATTAGCTGCCAGCAGAACCCCGTATACTATAGGACAGCTGAACCTTTACTCAGGGCGGCTGTGGAGTCACCATGTGTCTCTTGGTTTGCTGAGAAATGTTCATAGTACTTGAGTGTTTGTGGCTTATTGAGACACTTGTCACTCATAACTTTGTAGTTTGTAAATCGCAACACATACCCATCCTACTTTGTTTTAAGTCTTCACTCTGCTGGTGGGGAACATTTTGGGATCTTTGGGCCTATCCGTGCATGGTTTAAACATCACAGCCTACGTGAGTATTACTGCTGACCATGTCCATCCTTCATGACCACAGCAGACCATCTGATGATAGTGAGGAGATTCAGTCCTGTACAGCAAGATGTACCTAATTAAGTGGCCATTGAGTGTAGCTGATATCTTAAAATAGGAAACTGTAATTTGACAGAGGTAGCAAAAAGTGACGGAATGCTGAAATAAGACAACTATGTGTGAAACGATGACAGATGTTGACTGATCCTGCATCGTGGGGGTTGGACCACTCGCTGCTGATGCTACTCACCTGCTCTTTGCACACAATTTCAGAGCAAATGATAAAACTGACTTTATTTGGATACACTGACAACCACATCTACTGTCATCTAATTAACTGTCAAGGTTATTGATTCACAGGCTCCTTCTCCAAAATGCATCCATTTTCCCTGTTTGAGGACTTTAGCCTCAGCAGCTACAGGATCCACGCTGTTTATCTACTAGTACTTTTTTTTTACACCTTTCATAACAAGGCCACTCTGGATTTGTTGGGCACTACTGTGAAGTGAAGTTGATTTAGTCTTTTACTACACACATTCCTCAGGAACTGAAAACTGTTATGAGTAGAGGTCTTTGCAGAGTGTCAGGTAACGCAGGAGACAAGTCAGGAACAAAGCAGCTCATAAATCAAACCGGCAGCAGCCAACGTTCTCTGGAAACATTCCAAAAGGCTGTTTCGTAGTGTTTTTAATTCTGATCCATATCAATAATTGTAAGGATTTAACACGTTGAAAAATAATTTAAATTCTGCTGCTCGGTGTTGACATAATTCAGTCAATGTCTCACCGTTGTGGCCAATCAAACAGTCACGGTGATTAGCCTGGACCCAGCGTGACTTTGAGTATTTTACATTAATAGATAACGCATTAACATCAACACACTGTGCCACACGCTGTCAAGATACTGTGAATGTTCTGCACTTAAACCCTATTTATAGATGCATCTATGACTATATGACAATAAAGGTGACAATTCCTTATACATATGGGTCCATCAAAATCCCCAAAGAGGCAAATGTCCCACTGTGTTGGCATGGAATTCCTTCTTTCATAAGTCATCTGGGTGTACTGCATGATATTATATGCTGTGTATAAGCCCCGTTGGACAAATGCGGTTCTTGTCCGAAGAAAAGCTGAAGAGAAGCCCGTTTGTCAGCTCTGGTCTGAGTGTCTGTCACAGCTTTAAATCATTTATCTGTTACAGCTTTAAATCATTTACATGTCCACTAACCTGTCTGTCCACTACAAGGGCCAACGACTAGGTTTGTTCATTGAGGCCAATGCAGAAGTATCTTTAAGCTGTAATTCCACTGTTTGGCCACTGGGAAACCGATTGTCCGGCTCCAAGAAACTTTTTTACCCATAGATACATGTGATTCTATCTGAAAATACCAAGTGAATAAATTTTTTCATGTGTCATCATGTTGTCGAACGTTTTATTTGGATCCGCTAACAAGTAACATCATGATCCATCTTTAACTTTTTACTCCGTTATTAAAATTTTACAGTAAATAATCCAACAAATCACTGCTGTGCTGGGGTTTGATTTACATGTCGCTAAAGTAACAGGTCACTAGTGAAGTCGGACCGATTCAGACCTTCATATGTTCTATTTATTCAATATATTCATAGTTATACATCACATACACTCGACTGCAGCTGTGGGTAAGTGTTTGTACTAACACCATGTCATATGACTTTGTTTGACTGTGTGGTGACGTTTTACTGCATCAGTAAGTTAGCGGCTAGTATTAGCTTCCCATGAGTCACCTGGCACGAACGCTTCATAAGCCCCACTGCCGTTCGTCCAGATATGGTCACATCCTGCTTTTGGGTCCAGTATGTCGTCCAGGAAGTGACAACCTGATTGACCTCAAAATGACCCTTCACAAACTAATGGATGACGTCACGGTCACTTTGTCCAGTTATATATACAGACTATGATTAATATATATAGACTATGCATCATGCACTCATACACTGTTATATTACAAAGCATACAAGCAAACATAAAATCAACATTTCTCGGCTGACGAGCCTTTACCCACCGTCTTGTAGGTTTAGTTTAGTGGGAGCATTTTGTGGAATACTTGACATGGTGACTTCTAATAGAATTAGTCTGTGCCGTGACCCCAGGCCAGGTCACTGAGCCACATCACAGAAAATTACCAGAGATGAGAACACGTTTCTTGTTGATGTGCCAGCAATTAGATTTCTATTGAGCTAAATGGACACCGTGTTCTGGGACTTGTCTCCAGTTCTTATGGATCCATGGGATACACCATGTAGTGATGTGCTGTGGATGCATCTAAAACTAGAAAATAGCATTGGAGGGTTGATCCACACCCCGTGTGTGTCCACAGAGACACAGACAGTAATAATTCTGAATGATACACATCTGAAGTTATTTTATGACTTAATTTGAACTCTATCTGTATCGAATAATTTTGGTTTCTGTGATATCAAAGCATTTGTTGTGGATATTATGACTTCAGCATGACATTCTATTCTGATTACTTTGAGATCAAGATCACTTCTGTAGCATAGATGGTTATGGAGATCCATCCATCCATTCATCCATCCATCCATCTTCTACACTGGAGTCCCTCCCAGCTGACCCAGGGCGAAGGCGGGGTTCACCCTGGATGAGTCGCCAGTTCATCCCAGGGCTGACATATAGAGACAGACAACCATCACCCTCACATTCATACCTATGGACACTTTTGAATCACCAATTCACCAAACCCCAAGTGTTATGGAGATATGATGGAAAATGTCTTTTCCGATATTCACCTCAGGTGAAGTGAATCACCTACAGATTATCAACGGAGTAATATTCACACCACGTTTGGTGAGAAACCATCCAGGTGTTGCCAAGTTATCCTGTGGACACACACACACACACACACACACACGTGAAAACAATGCCCTGCTTGCCACTTCACCAGAAGCTTCAAAAGTTCACCTCAGCAGACAGTGAGCCGTTTATCAAACCAATTCAAAAATACACAGCAAAGACGTCTATTAGCCCTACATTCTGAATTAATCATAAAAGACATAAAACATACAAAATTATCAGCTGAAAAACAAATGAGACAACTATAAAACCATATAAAATTATAAACCTAAACGTATTAGCAGTAAGTTAAGGCTTTGTGGTTTGTCTTGAAAGGTGCTACATAAATAAAACATTACTTATTTACAAAGTGTTTTACAACCAAATGCTACAAAACAGTAAAACAAAATAACATACCGTAAAATTCACACTATAGGCCGCGGCTTTTTTCACACATTGCCGACCCTGCGGCTTATACAGTGATGCGG
>JAQQAE010022322.1:0-10282 GCA_029823295.1 Pseudamia nigra | reverse complement strand
TGCAGAACACAATGCGCGGGTTCTCCTTTAGCCAATCAGGACACAGAACACAATGCGCGTTCATATGCTGTAAAAAATACATTAAAATTGCACAACCGCGAGACTGCAAAAGGTGAAACGTGATATAGCGAGGGATGACTGTACTGACTTTGTTTTGTTTATCCATCCATCCATCCATTATCTTGCATTTATCCTGTTCAGGATCTTGGGGGCAGCAGACTTGCCTCTCCCCAGCCACCTCCTCCAGCTCCTCTGGGGGGGGGGTCCCCCAGGCATTCCCAGGCCAGCCAAGAGACATTGTCCCTCTAGCGCAGGGATGCCCATTACGTCGATATACTGACACTACCGTAGTGTGGGGAGATTGCATGACATAAAAAAAAAATAGATGTCAGCCTATTATCCATCCCGTCACTTGATTGATTTACAGCAGTGGTGCTCAATACGTCCAAGGTAGTGTGGGTAGACTGCATTATATTTAAAAAAATAGCCAGATGACATCTGACTTTTTCTGACACTTAGGTCACTGCGCATGTGCAAACAACCTTTGCTAAGCGCAGCAAAATTAACAAGCTAGATAGCAAGTTACCTCCAATTTTTAGCCCTCAGTTTTTTCTCTAAAACTTAAGAAAGGGTATAAAAATGAGTGGGGGAGCTGGACCAAGTAAGAAGACAAAAACGTATCACTTTCATATGGAATGGGAGGAGGACTTTTTTCACGATGACATTTTTGAAGTGCATTTGCCTCATCTGCCAGTCTATCATCGCTATTCCAAAAAAGGGAAATGTGGAGTGGCGTTTTCGGACTGTTCATAGAAAATATGAGACAGACTTCCCACCGAAAAGCGAACTGAGAAAGAGAAATGTGAAGGAACTAAAATGCCAATTGTCCGGACAGCAGTCATTGTTCTCACAACATACAGTACTTCAAAAGTGAAAGCCACCACTGAAGCATCATTCCCGGTGAGTCACCTCATCGTTAATAACAAGAAGTCCTTCTAAGATGGAGAGATGGTAATAGAGGCATTCGTTGATGCAGCTGACTCATTGTTCTGAGACTTAAAAAAAGGCAGAAATATTATCTTCGATCAGTGCCGTCCAGCTGTCAAAAAGTACAGTTATGTGAGTCAGCCTTTTCCCACATGAAGATCATTAAGTCCAAGTACTGTTCCACCATGACTGATGATCATTTGGAAGTATGCTTGAGACTGGCTGTTAGCAGCTACTGTCTGATCTATGCATCCCTGGCTGATTCCATTTAGTGCAAGTCATCAGAGTAAACTCAGGTAATGATAAAAACTGTACATAGTTAATTGTGTTGTGCAATCTTGGCTCATGTGGTTATGCAAGGTACATCAACATACATTGCAAGAATTCTCAATATATTTATAAATAAATACTAAACTAAACTAAATTAAACAAACTCCTCCTTAAATCGGCACCTTTTCATGATAGAGGGATTTGCACGTCCTAGGTCTGCCGCAGGGCCTCCTTCCAGTTGGTGCTAGTTTTGACAACTGGGAATTGGACCACCCAGGCTGCTGCCTTCAGCTGCCACCCAGACCACAAGCACCAGAACCTTATGACCCTTCCTGCAGGTAGTGGACCCACAGGAAGGCATAGTCATAAGGGTCTTCTGAATCGCTCTTAGTCTGACCTGTCACCTAGGACCAATTTGTCTTAGGAGACCCTACCAGGGGAGAATTGCCCGCAACGACAGTAGCTCCTAGGATCACTCAGGCACGCAAATCCCTTCACCACGATAAGGTGGCGATTTAAGGAGGGGTTTGTTTTGTTTTGTTATGACTTATTGTATTTTTGTTGTTCTCTTTTACTTAACTGTTAATTTTTCCAAAAAGAAAAGGCAAGTGGAAAAATGTTGTATTGCATAGCTGCCACTGTCAGTTGTTACACTTTCAAATAAAAACATTTTGCAAATAATGCCCTCTCAAAAAAAAAACCAAAATAAATAATTGAATGAAAAATAAATAATTTTAAAATAGCACTGCAAGGATGCCAGGACAGGGGTGGTATAAATAGATTTTTGTAATAAATTTGACAGGCTCAGTTTCACTTCCCTTATTCCATAGTGTTTCGAAGGATTTAATCCTCATTCCATTTTATTTTGCATATCCTTTCCACAAATTCATTTTATGATTTTTGCTGCCAGTCCCCAAATTCCCCATATCTGGGGGTACCAGGGTTTAAGAGGTTCACTACGAGTAACTGAACTACTAACTTGAGAACTAACTGTTCTTTCTCTGTGATTTCTATTTCAGTTTTGAGCCTAGTTGTTCTCTGGCTACTGGAATGTCATGTGACCTGCAGGTCTTCTTCCAGCCTGTGGTTAGTTTTGGCACCACTTGTTTTAGTAATGCATGGGCTAAATGTTTTAAATAACTAGTCAGATACTGATGCATGTAGTCTTTAAATATAGAGGACAATTTCCGCCACTGTTTTGATATAAAAATAAATTCTATAAAACAAACTAATACTTAGCATCTCAACTGACTCAGTGTGTAAAGTAAATCCTTAGTATCCTAAATAAGAATAATATCTCAAAAAATGTGATTTACTATGTCAAATAATTAGTTCTAGTATCTAAAGAGAATGGGTTGATTGTACAAAGTAATGACATTCTTTTGGATTCAAGATCAACATTTTTTTAACATTAGGCCATTATATTGTGATATCACTGTACCATTATGAGAAAGCGTCTTATTGTTTCAAGAAGCTTAAGTTATTATTTTGGGAAAAAATTCACATTATTATTAAATGCTTACTCTGTTTTACCACAGTGGTGGAATTGAGCTTCTGTATTAGCCTGCTGAAAAAAAAGTGTATTTTGTACCAAGCAAAAGCAGGGTCAAGATTTCTTGATCGGCACTGTTTTAATTCTGTTTATCCATATATTTTCATTAAGATTTGGCATTCTATGCAGTCAGCAAGTGAATTGTTGTCTCTATAATCCTTCACACCGAATTTGACATGAAACATTAACCACATCATAAAAATGATGAGGGGTTGCAAAAATCTGAGGGTGTTTACATCCAAAATAGACACTGTAGGTTTTGTTCAGAACACTTCAGAATAAGTAAACATGATTTTCTCTCATTTCTTTCTCTGATTGTTGGAGATTAATGAGGACATAGATGGAGAAATCCACTTCGCCTCACCAGTCGGTCCCTTCTCTGTGCCAGTCAGCTGCACCATAAAGAAATGTGATGTAAGCAGTGTTTCAGCTGTCTTGTCATATCAGTAAATGTGTTTTATACCTTGAGAACAGTTTAGTTGCAAATGAAATAGGCCGAAAGTCAGTACTTTGATATAGTTCACGTTGGCAGTTAGCAGAGATGAGCATTGGACTTGTAATCTATATTTGAACAGTTAAAAAATTTGCACCTGTATTTTAAGGCACTTTTGGCTCTTAATAGCTGTTAGATAATTTTTATTTCCTACATGTTAATTGATGCATGCACTGTTTTAATATATGTAAAACTATGTGCTCAAGCTGGCAGCTTTTCACTGCTCATGGTAATTACTGAATGCAAATATATGCTTTTCTTACTGTAGTTGGAGGTTGACAGCCAGGTAATAGACTTTGGTTCACACGTGGTGGGCCAGACGATTTCACAGACAATCACCTTGACCAACAAGGGTGCACTGGCAACTCTCTTCAGCCTGGACACCACAGAAAGCCTCTTTCCAGAAACTGGTCACATCCAAGTGCTACCCCAGGACTCTGCCAAAAGCAACCAGGTCAGACTGTCCAAAATGTTTGTGTGAAAGGCTGTAGCACATTACAGCCACACACTGGTGTTATTTATTATTCCACCACAAGCAGCAGGTCTTAGAGTCTCATACATTCACCAGCTACTTTATCACATGGCCCACCTATGAAAAAATATCCAGTGAGTGACAGTTCTTTGGATGAAATGCCTTGAGAATGGGCAGATGTTTTTAGCTGATGGAAGTACAACAGTAAGTCAAGCAACCACTTGTTACAAGCAAATAATGCAGAAGAACATCTTTGAACACACAACACTTTCAGACCTTGAAACAGATGGGCTGGGTCACTCCAATCAGCTCAGAACAGCTAAGAACTGAGAAATGGACTCAATCAAATCAATAAATTGGAGACTGGAACAATTCAACACATGTTCTTAGCTGTTCTTAGCTATATATATATTATATATACTGTATATATGGGCAGCATATTGTGCCCATGGGTTTACATTGGCCAAGGTAAACCACACACTGTTGAAGCAGGAGTACGATGAATCAATATAGTGAGTGCAGATGTAGTATATTGTGGATGTTTAGCTGCTTTGCATGACAGGGACCACGTATAGCAGACACAAACATCAGCAGAGGGACAGAGGAAACGCAACCTTTGATCCAGATATTTATACTGTGCTCTGCTCATTGGCTGGTTTTGTCAGTCAGGTTAAACAAATTTCCTATTTTTGTAGTTTCCATAGAGTCAAAAAGCCTTTTTGGTCTTTATGGTTTTTAAACTGCCTATCATGGATGAAGATAAAATATGAGGAAAAAAGACTTCAAAATGAGATGTTGCCTTTTTCTGTGGACCAGTGTAGCTACAGTGGATCTAATAAAGTGCTCGGTGAGTGGAGATTTTTGTTTTGCCAAAACTTAAGTTATGCATGTCTCCCTTTGACAAACAGGAGGCAAACTCTCAGAGAACCCCATCTGACAACCAGAAGAGCTCTGTGAGTTCTGTAGAAACAGAACAATTCCAACCAAAGCAAGAGAGTGGGGAGCTTGGCCAAGCAACACAGCAGGATGAAACAGGTACAAGTGCAGTACATGGTCATAACAGTGATAGAAGAGAATACTTCTTAAGAGAAAAAAGCTCATCTTAAAATGTTTTTACAGACTTGTGTGTTCAGTCTCTGCTAACCATGGGTTCACCTTGACGCAGAAGCTGGTGAGCCGGAGACACCTGTGTAATGTACTGTATTGTATCTGAAGTTCTCATCGATGCTCTCAGCACTTTCCTCCACTGATGCTGTGATAAGATGTTCAGTCATTTCCCTCTCCTGTGATGGCTTTGAAAATTACTGCACTGAAATTGTTCTCTAGATTTTATTGTTTCTGCCATTTACCACTGTCAGAATCACTGATCTCAACAAAGTCACACTAAATAAATGACTGACGTGGGTGTTGTCATTGCACTGTTTTTGCTGTGAATTTGTGTTTTTTTGAATTTGGGGCAGCAGTGGCTCAGGAGGTGCTGCCAGTCACTTTGTCTTGTATGAATGTCAATGAATGTTTGGTGGTGGTCAGAGAGGCTGTTGGTACAGATCGGCAGCCACATTTCCATCAGTCAGTCTGATCTCAGGGCATCTGTGGCTACTGATGTAGTTTACCCCCACCAGTGTGTGTCTGTGGAGTGAATGAATAATGGATTCAGTGTCAAGTGTTTTGGGCAATATATAAATCCAATCTATGACTAGAATAATAATAATAATAATTATTATTATTATTATTATTTTCACTATCTTAAATATTCTGGATCCTATTTAAATTTTGTATTACTATTGAATATCCATGCATGATTTTAACTAGTATGAATAATTTGAAGTGCCACATCCAGTGTTTTCAAAGTGTATCTGACATTTCTCACCACATTAATCAGCAATTGTCTATATGTGTGTATAAGTGTCCAGGGCTCCATCTGCAGATGCAGAAGCTGTTCCTGAGGTATGTGTGGACCCCCAGACGGACGTGTGTGTGGACTCCCAGACAGACCAGGAACCCTCAGACTCTACCTGTGACATCCATGTAGGAAATGTAAGTGTATTAAGCATTAAATGTTGGCTTTTTAATTTCAGGGTTTTTTAAAGTTTCAGTTAGTTTTAGGTTTATTTTGAGGAGTTGCACCTCTGTGTCCAGGGTATTGTTTTCAATGCATGCATGGTGTAGTGTTCACAGTACGCAGGTACATAGATGAGGGGTGTGGAGGTCTGGAAATGATGAGATTTCTAGATAAACTGGATGAAACTTAAAGCTCAAAGTCAAAGTTTCAGCCCATGGTATTGGAATGGTGTACACAGACATTAGGATAAGCACACAGACCTATAATGTTTTTAACTCTAATAGGAAGTCATACATACTCACCTGGTCATATAATGCTTGACCTTGAATGACCTTGAATGCTCAAAGCCAAAGTCACGCAGGTGTAATATATATGTTGAAACATGGTGACGTGTTAATTTACAAAACCATTATTTACTGAACCAACAGAGGAGTTTTTAGTTTGTGCTGCATTGTTCATTGGTGCTGGAGCCTATCCCAGATGACTTAGGGCGAAGGCAGGGTACACCCTGGATGAGTGATGCACTGATGCGTTCAGGTACACTTCCAAATGTTATAATATATGCACTTATGTATTCAGGTACACTTCCTAATCTCTTCTATTTTATATATTATAAGAGTGGAGTGCACTGTGTACATGCGTGTGTCTGCTTTATAAGTTTGAAACTGGGCAGAGCTGACTTTTGACCTTTCACATACTTATACACTCAAAAACTACATTGCTACCTCAACAATAACATTATGCACTTCATGCCCAGGGTGAAGCTAGCACATTCTGACCCAAACTTACCCTTTGTACTGGAACGAAGACAGTTCCCAGTCAGATTAGCTACTCTATGACCATGAATAGGTCACAGGGACAAACATTTGACAAAGTAAGCATCTACCTAGCCTCTCCAGTATTTTCACGTGGACAGCTCTATGTGGCTTTTTCCACAGCAAGGTCACTTGCTGATGTGTTTGTAAATATTGATGCAACTTCAAAAGTACTCATTGATAATACTTTAGTAATACAAAACATTGTCTATCCTCAAGTGCTATGAACAGTAAATTAGATGAAATATCTCAACCTTGCCAGTTGTTGAACATAACATCAACTAAATGTGACAAATAATACACATGATTATTCACAAAACTTTCCTTAATTTCAGCCAAAAATTAATTTCCAGATTTATAGTCATTCATGACCACGTTTTACAAAAATCAGGTCCCCCATTTTATAATCGCCACCCTTTCTAGAACAGTGGATTCCCACGGGTCAACACGCTAGTATATTATACTGTATGTACGCTCAAAGAAATACCAGCTATATGCTCTAAAAATACCACCTGCAGACCTAGTGGTTTGTATCAGCGTTATATTTGTGCCGTGGTGTTACTGAGGATGTTAGGTCTTTCCCAGTACATTTTGTAACTTTGTCAAAGTACCAGCACTGGTCTTCAAAACTGGCCAACACAGACAACTGTATGTCTTTTTTGAACACTGCTGCTGTGTGTGCCTTTTGGCCTGTGCGAGTCAGAGTTGTTCAGGGTTCATTACTTCTCTCTGCTGGGGCACTAATGGTGCATCGCCTCTCCCTCTGCACTTGTTGTGGCTGTGTATTGCATGTGGCTGCCTGCCCACGGTTCTATCATTGTCACTTTGACTGATACTTCCACGCTGTGTGGTTGAAGGCTGCTGTCTTTCATAGCAGATTATCCATCATTTGTGGCCCACAATATTGAGACGTTTGTTGCATGAGTGGTTGATTCATCTTTTGTTTTTATTAGTGCTCTCAGTATGCCGGTGGTGCTTTGCAGCAGAGCAGATTACTTTTCACCATAGGTTGATTGCCTGCCATTTGAAGTTTCTCTGACATGGATAGAAATGTAATGACATGGATAGAGTCATTCAATCAGTTATATAGAATGTTCTGAAACAAAAGCTCAGTGAAGTGAAAACTTGCAAAATCGTGAGAATATCATTTAAAGTTTGGTGTTGTAGTTAAAATGTTGTAGTGGATAATGTCTACAATTTGGGGAAAAGGGGAAAAAAGAGAGTTACCTCGTATTAGTTGATAATTTGCACTCACTCGTATCAAATTTAATAAGTAATCAGGGGCACCACCCTCTGTGTTTTATCATAGGCAACAGAGGGAAACCTAGTCATTTTTCTGAGGCCTAATGACCAAGGCACATTAATATCAGATAAACATGGAGAAATTTTGGAATCAGTCTCATTATCTGTATACTGAAATTCTACATCAGGGAACCTCTGAATTCATGAAAGAATCTCCAAACGCAGAGTATTCCATAATAATACAAGTTTATTACAGTAATATTATGGGTAAACACAGTGATGATGGTAGATTAAACAATAACAAAATAACATGCATTAATGTGAGAGGTGTGAATATGAAGTGTTCAGGAAAAATGGATTCTACTGGTATTAAGAGAAGGTGAAAAATGACGTATATATGTAAATTTAGGTTTGTGAAAAGGATAATTCAGCTGATCAAAGAACAGCGAATTCGGAGGGGAAGAATTGTCAGCTCGAGCTTTGAGACACTCTGTCCAGAAGCAGTAATCAAGATGGGTCTTACTTTTGGTTGAATTTTATTCTCATGATTACAGATGCAACAATCATACTCATCTCTATGTATGGAATAACATTAATACAAAATCTCCCCCATCTTTCTGGTGTTTCTATGGGGGGGAGACAGGATACATATGATTTTCTTATACAATCGTCACATTTCTAGCATTTCTAAACAGTAAACAGGTGATACACGTGATTATACTTTCATGCATAAATGAATGAACACTAACTACTTCTTGTACATTTAATAGTGATTAAGAGTCATGAGTTCGTTATGCACACATCTCCTGCTGTGTGTGGGTTATTGTGATTTTTCCCTTTTTCTAGGAGGTGGTACTGTTGGTCTATGTCTTGAAGATGTAGTCCTTTAATCTGTATTTGGTATATACATGGAAAGTCTATTTCTGTTTGTACAAAGTCCCGAGATGAATTATTTTGCTCCATGTATTATGACAGAAACAGTTATTACAATTTTGACACAGTCTGGAATTTGGTTGTAGGGTTATGTCCGTGTTACTTGCAAGGGGACAGTTTCTTACTTCCAAAAGGAGACTGGGGGTCTTTTGACATAGATTTTTGACATAGAGACTGGATTTTTTCAATTCTCTCTTTACCTACTTCATTTCCCTGCTCATGGTCATTATTTCAAGTCATCCACAATTCTGCTGCTGCTCTTCCAACCAAATCCAACAGTTTCTGTCATATCACCCCCATTTTAGCCTCATTACACATTGCACAATACAATTAAAAATGCTTTTACCGGTAATTACCTATAAGATAAGACTTTAAGACTTTATTTATACCACGCTGGAAAAATTTTTTGTAACAGCAGCATACAGCTGTAAAGCGATACATGGTCTTGCTCCAGAGTACATCACAGAGCATTTAACCCCTTGAATTAAGCTAGACTGTTAAGATCAGCTAAACAAAACATTTTAAGTGTTTACAAAATAAAATAATAGTAAAAGACAAGGGTAATTGTGCATTGTCAGTTTCCACCTATCATCTTTGGAAAAGTCCTCCACTCAGTGTAAGATCAGATCAGTCTGAGATGAGATGCTTAACACACTGCAGCTAAATTGTGCATCATATGCCATGTGTACATAGACATTCTCTATGGTTTAACTGGAAATTAGTACACATACAAGCTTTTTTGTCTCTTTAAGTGTAACACAAAATAAAATGGGGTTGAACTTAAAGTGACTGGTAGAAATGGTGGTGTCATATGTTTATGGTTACATTACAAAACTTGCTCCTGTGTTAGAACATTAATTGGTCACAAAACAGCAATAACTCATCTTTGTTTTAAGGAATGGGATGAAGTACTTGTCAGTGTTTCTGTGGACAAGTAAGACATAGGAATCCTGGCTGTGTCCTCAAGACATCCAGATAGAAACCTATTGCGAGTGTGTGCTACAATAGTTTCAGCAATGAGTTAGTCCCAGCCAACTACTACATCAGTGCAATTTTTGGTAAAGGGCCTGAAGTCTTTAAGGAAAAACTGACTTCACATGACCATCCTCTGTGTTGTCTCCTCTACTACAGTATTATCAAGCAAGTTCTCTCTTGGTGCCAGAATGGCACGGTCACTGTCTGGAATATAGAGACAGGAAAGGCTGTGATGAAGTTCAATGTTAGTCCAGAGAAGCAAGCAGGGCTAACAGCCATGACATCTGATGATCCAAAGCGCAAACTTGTTGCAGTGTCCACTGACAGAAATGTCAGACAGTGGAGCTTCAACAATAGGCAAGAGTTCATCCAGCTCTCTGTGATGGTGTCACAACATGTCATAGGTACCGTATTTTCCGCACTATAAGGCGCACCTAAAAGCCGTCTATTTTGTCCAAATATGACACTGCGCCTTATAATC
>JAQQAE010022321.1:0-10282 GCA_029823295.1 Pseudamia nigra | reverse complement strand
CCAACCTGTCTTCTCTGGCTACCTCTGTGTGTTTACTTAGTCTCATGTTTAGATTGTCTTGTTCATTTTAAATTTAATTTTGTAATTTTTTTGTTTGTTCTTTAGCTCCTTCTCCCTCTCCCTCATAAGGCCCAACCATTTGCCAGGCCATAGTTACAAATAAGAATTGGTGTAATCTGTCCTGCCTGGTTAAACATATAAATAAATGATGGACTGTATTTTCTCTTTACTCTGTGTTTCTTGCCCTAATATGTATTCGTACAGTAGTTGTAGTACTAATATTGACTCTGTACCCACGCTTCCTCTGCACAAGACAACTGATGGTCTAAAACACATCACAAAAGTAAGTAACTGCACAAATTAACTCACCTGTGAACTGAAAAAGCTGTAATGTTGTAGCTGCTAAATGTGGCTACTACAATATATGGCATGTTATGGGTGGTTTAACAGTTTTAGTAACTTAGTTTCAGTATGTTCATATTTACTGTATATTGATTTCACATCTTTACTCCAACTTTTGTCTCCAAGCATAAATTAAGATCGGTTTTCATATGTTATTATTCCTTCTTTTGCTTTCAAGAAAGGGAATACTATGACCCACAATGTTGTTCCAAAGAACTGTGAAGAAAAATTAAGTATAATCTATTTTTTTACCATCCTTAATTGTTTTTTGAAGCCTACCTGTTTATCCTGAGAGTTAGTATTTCTTGAGATTTTGGAGTTCATCATGCATGCTTCCAGAGTCCAGCTATTAAAATAAATGCCCAGAACTCCGTAATGTCAACATTAAGGTAAATTAAAACACAATTAATTGTCAACTAGCTATATCCTTAAAGCACAGAGGCTTTTGGAGGGGTTCATATATTTCTGATGATTCATAATGAACCATATAAACTCAGATTGTGGATAATGACTGTATAAATTATCCTGATTATAATAACATTCAAACACATGTCTGAGTTTATTCCATATTATTCTTGTTCCCGAACCTTGAGCTGTGCGTGCACTTGTGTGTGCTTCGATGTACGCTGCATGCAAAAAAGTTTACCCATCAATCAATCTGCCTCTGGAGACATGACCTGCGGTTTAACCAGGTTGAAGAGGAGGTGAGGGGCCAGGTGTGGAACATCAACTCCAACTGCATCTGACACACAGGCCCCTGAGTCCTCAGTTCTAATCTCACCCCCAGCTCTGCAGCTCTGCTCCTTCCAGATGAGGCTATATACACTAAGTCTACACTCAAGCAAGCAGCTCAAAATGTGAGTGTGTTTGGGCATTTTCAACTATTCTTAATTACACATAATGTTTGCTAAAATGTGGTGCAGTTCGGCTATAAAGCAAGAATGACCACGAGATTGTAATCAAACTCCAAACATGACAAACAAAGAACAGATGTGTTCCGTCCTCCTCAGTTTATAGTCACGGTTCTCGTTCTTGTTTCAAACTCACCACCAGTTGTGTCTATATTTTATCACCCATCTGTCTCTCCATCCATGCTCTAACTCGACAACAAATGAATCTATTGATCAAACTTGGCATACAGGTTGACCTTGGGACTAGCACCTGTGTTTTCAAGTTTTGGGGACATAAGGTCAAAGGTCAAGGTCACATAAAATCATTTTTGGCATACAGCAACTTTCTCTTCAGATCTAGGGGCACCACATTTGAATACAAATGTGCCTGCAATTCCAGTTCAGACACCGTGCCCAAACATGACCTTACACTAGGGTTTGTTTGACTTGGACTCATTAGTAACAGGCTGAGACGATGCAAACTGGAAAGTACTAGATTAAAGACAAAATGAAGCTGTGCAAGTCAAGTAGAAGAAGTCACTGCATCACACAGCGAAACCTTGTGAGAGATGTACAGTAATGTGTTACTTTTGCAGCATTTCACACAGGGCAATAGGTGGAATAGAGTAACCGTGATCGTACAGAGAAAAAAGGCATTATGAGTCTGGAGCACAGAGGAAGGAAAAAGGTGTTTTACTTGTCTACATTGTTTGCAGTTTTCTTTTACACAAGTAGATTCAGAAAGCAGCAGTTTCATACTTTCTTAATCCCTTCATGCATGAACTATTAAAAATTGAGCCTTGTGGTACTTTTTTGATTATAGTGGTATATACGTATAAGGCCAAATCGTGTTTAACCACAAAGTTTTGTTTTTGTTGTTTTTAACCATTTTCTTGACTGCTTGGTTTATATTTGTTCATTTTTCTGCATCTAATTTGGTTCATTTAGTGGATTATTCTTGCCAATTCTTCTTTTTTGTTCCTTTTTCAGCACCTTCTCAATTATTCTGTTTATTTTTCATCTTAATTTGTTTGGTTCATTTTCTTGATTGGTTTGTTCATTTTGCTTCTGCTTTTGTTCACTTTTATTCATTTTCTTTACAATTTTGTACCTGGCACTTCTTATGTTGCTTCTTTTTCTTGATTGTTGCCCTCATTTTAAGACAAAATACTTGCTGATTTATTGCATTTTGCTTTGCTTTTTGTCTTAATTTTGTAATTACTATCAATTTAATGCCAGCTTGCCTTTGTGTGGCAGTGTAGTGGACAGGGTTAAACACTGAAAATACACTGGTGTTTATGATAAAACCCTACATGAGCATGTTTTTCAGAAATTACTCATTGTCCGTAGACATTGCTATTTACAAATCAGACATCAACATTAAATAGACAGGACAAATTCAAAATAAAAGCTTCTCAAGCAGATATATTTTCTTAACATTTTCAAGTGTAAACATTTTGACTTACAGGTCCATTTTGAAAATCTGTTGTATCTTGTTTCTAGGCTTTAGGTTAGTAGAATGTCCCTAAGTCTAGTAGACAATATATGGATAATGATTTTCCCATACTTAGAAAGAAGTCAAATATTTCTGAAATTTCTAGAAGCAGGAGATGCATTTTAGTCAGTTTGTATAGAGTACTTTTGCAGGGGATGGTATCAGTAGAAATCATTTTATTATTTCTCAAAACATTATACTCCACTAGAAGCTACAACAGAACATAAAAGGTAGATAACGACAATAGAATAGGAAAAAAAATACTAAAACTAAGAGGTAATAGAACAGCAGCCCTCCTTGGTTCCTTGCTGTGAAGGTGGTGGGATCCAGCAGGATAAGGGTCAAGGAACTGTCTTGTCGTGATTCCTCCCAGATGGCGTCACGTCGGACCAGTCAGCTGTTCGCTGGCTTGGCACAAACCCAGTCCTCTGTAAACCTCCTCCTCCTTCTTCTTCTTCAGTGCCAGTAATGAAGAAAAAAGACTGGATTCATTTCAGCAGCAAGACGCTCCACCTGTCACATGCCAGGGTGTGTGAGGGAAATCAGAGGCAATGGAAGTTTGGACAGTCCTCCTGGAGTTTCATGACTTCAGCCTCTAAATCACCTTTCTGTAGGAATTTGGAAGGTGTGTTTGTATGCCCTGGAGCCAATGTTTATTGACACTTTTTATTGGATTCCATGCAAGTATGAGTGAATTTTACAATGTGTTTAAATGAATATGAGTATTAGACATGCCTTAATGGACCGCTTAAGTGACTGATGACGTAAATCGATGTTGTGTGAGGCGAAACCATCTAGGAGATTAGTTTGCAGTTGCATATAAGAAATGTTCTCTTTGCTTTTTATTGATATCACTGTAAGAAAGCTGGTAAATTCAAGACTTTACCATCCCCAAAGGGAAATTCTTTTTCTCAGTAGCAAACATGTCAGACAAACGGTCCACCGTAAAAGACACAAATTAACTGTTGTTAAATAGCTTTTTTTAAGCTTTTACAGCCTTCCAGATTAATTCTGGATAGTTTTAAAGGTGTATTATGTCACACTTGGATAGATTTATGGGACTGTAGAAACAGACTTGGTTATGTTTTTGTTTTTTAATACGTGCGTATAATCACACGTAGATGGATCACCCTACAGAGGAATCAGGTGTAGCCACTTTTCAACAGAAGCTCAAAACAGACCTCCTCTTCTTTATTTTGGTTTTTTTGGGCAAGTGGCATGCAGCAGCAATCTCCATTTCTGAACAGTAACATTTTTCTTTATTTATTTAATTTTTTTTCATTTGAACCTTTTTTACTCCTACTCATGGAGGTGTGGCCAAATGTAACTGGGTAAAAGTACTTTGAAAGATTGTTGTCATCACAGTTGTAGCTGAGTAAGAGTAAAAAGGACTATTTTTAGCCAAGGGAATATCAACACATTACAGTATACACATCCAAAGAGAACATAGTAGAGACACAATCACGTTCATTTGGATAATATTATTCTGCAAAATAAATGAAAAAAGACAGAAAAAAAAGAACACCAATTAGGTTTAAAAAATCCGTCTTAGAAGAAATTCTTGTCTAGCATGTTATATTTCATTTAATACTAAATCAGATTCAGCCACTAACAGTGTGAAACAATGGATTATGCAATGCTGGAACGCGAGTATCTTGTTTATTTTAAGCACTCTTACACAGCTTCCAGTTTATAAATATTGCATCTATATTCAGTAGCTGCATTTTTGTTGCATTAAACAGAGCACAAACAGATCAAATTATGACCTTTTCACTGTTTCCTCCCCTGTTTTAGCTTCATTTTTTAACTGGCTAGACTTTTTGTTCCACTTTTTAAAAGTCTGGCCAAGCCCTTTTTTTTCCTTGTGCTTATTTTCAGAAAACGAACACATACCCAAAAGTAGATTAAGAATTGCTCTATAAGGTTCATATGGTGCAGAGGGATATCTACCTCAAAAAATGTATTCACAGTGTCAAAAATACTGTGTCTGTCATCATGCCTTTGTAAATTAGAATAAACCAAAGGAGAAATGTGAAATTTAACAATACCCTGCTAACAATGATTCCATTGTTGAATTCTTACAACATTAGGGTCTAAACCAGTTTTATAATTTTTTTATATTTTCATGTCTCTAATTTTTTCAGCTCTTGGGCCTGAAGTGTTGTATATGAGACAATTCGACTATGTTTAAGACATTTGGCTTTTTCTGGTGACGGTAATGAGTGACTTGCCATATACTGACAATATGCTGTGCTGATTCCAACTAAACGGCATCAGAATTATTATCTCTAGTCATACTGACCTTAAAAAACCAATGTGTGTCAAAGCCCAGCTGAGCGTTACGTAAGTTCAGCATGAATGAGAAGACTTTTAGTGCTCTGCCTCCTCCTGACCTCCTCCCCACGTCTCTCCCACCAACAGATGTGTAGGTTGGATCGTCTCTTTATACAAACTCCACATGCTGTCTGTAACTCCAGCCAACACTAAGTGAGGAAAAATGTACAGCTGTATGTAACGATATAAAGCTCTGCCTTGAAAAATCTTACTCCACAGAGCATTTAATGACAGTGAGTAACATGAGACCACCAGTGAGCTGGGAGGGTTGGAGGAGGGAAAATGATGCAGCCAAAGTGTCATTCATCGTACTAAGCCTACTGGTGTTCTGTTGACATGGTGTTTGCTGAAAAATACACCTGGATGCATCCCAAATGTGTACTGTTACCATCGGAAACTGGAAAAAGATGTTTACTGCTCAAAATGTCAATCAGAAATAATAAACAGGGTTTTATGTACCGGTACTCCAAATCATGCTTTCAGATTCTCTGCAGTACGAGTGGGATCTCACATGAGGTAAGGCTTTTCATCAGTCTGCGTTTAAATATACTGATGTGCAAAATGTATACAGTTTTACATACTTAAAGTGGAAAAACAGTGCCCTCTTTCTGTTTTGCATCAAAGTGCAACCCAGCAGGTACTGTATCTGGTCTTTGCAATTCTGCTCAAAGACAAATTCCACAGTATCATATTATCAGTTTTTAAATCATTGGTGTAGTGATAGAGAACTCTGAAATAAACATAGCTGTTTTACACACTCAGTTACAGTATTGACATTTTCACTTCCTTCCCTATCTGTGCATGGGGGCCATTTGTAAAATTGTGCATGAAAGCAATATTTACATTTACCGGTAGTTGTCAAATGTACTTTAAATTCTGTCTGATTTTTTTAATTACATTTTTTTGGGTCACATTTACAGCAATGTTTGTGTATTTTGTTGGATGCATTCTTTCATGAAAGATGATGTCATTATCAAATAAATTGTTGAAAGTTGCATATTACATTTAACTGTTAAATCTGAAGACCTCCACTCTAATTTACAGAAATGAAACATTCAGGTGCCTTGGGGCCTCACCTGTTAGAGTGCACTCACATGGGAGGGACTCGAATCCAGCCCATGGCCCACCTTTCCTGTCTTTCATCACTGTGTCTATCCAATAAAGGCAAAAGGCCAAAAATAAATATTTTTTAAAAGGAACTACAGTTTAACAATCCAGATTAATCTACAAGGGATCAGTACAGCAATTAAGTAGTGGCATAAAAAGCTGTTTTTCAGACAAAGGTGACAATGTACATTTTAAACTTTTACACAAAATGTGACAAAGATGAATGACAAGGATGTTATCAGTTACAAAAAGGACAGATTTTGTTTGGACTGTTTTTGGATTTCCACTAGACTGTTAATAGTACTTAACACAGTTAAGGCAAGGCGAGTGTATTTACACAGCACATATCATGTACAGGACAATTCAAAGTGCTTTACATAAGGATTACAGCAGAAGATACACATTATACAGAAGATTTAAAATAAAAAAGCAAAAGAAAATAAAAACAGGTTAAAAGAAATAGAAGTGTAAAAGTGTGAGAGAGGAAAGTTACAGGGCAGTGCTGTTTGAATTAAAAGCAGTGGCAAACAGAAAGGTCTTCAAACTTGATTTAAAAGAGCTGAGAGTTTGAGCTGACCTGCAGTTTTCTGAGTTTGTTCCACAGATGGGGAGCATAGAAACTAAACACTGCTTCTTCATGTTTAGTTTTGACTCTGGAAAGCAGACCAGTTCCAGACGACCGGAGAGCTCTGGATGGTTCCAAACGGAGCACAAGATCAGAAATGCACTTTGGTCCTAAACCATTCAGTACTTTATAAACCAGCAGTGGTATTTTGAAATCAATTCTCTGACAGACTGGAAGTCAGTGTAAAGACCTGAGAACTGGAGTTACTGTATATGATCCACTTTTTTGGTCATTGTGTGGCAGCAGCGTTCTGAATTAACTGCAGCTGTCTGATTGACCTTTTAGGGACAGAATTATATTAGTCCAGTTTAGTGAAGATAAATGGATTTAGTTTTTCTAAATCCTCCTTTAACCCTTGATGTGTTCTTTAATAGGCTGATTTTGTGACTGCCTTTATGTGGCTCTTGAAGTTCAAGTCTGAGTTCATGATGACGCGCAGATTTCTAGCTTGGTTTGTGGTTTTTAACATTACTGTTGGAAGCTGGGTGCTGACTTTTCATCTTAATATATTTATTCAGCAATCTGAACATCAACTGAATGCAAGATTTACAGCCTCATTTTATTGTTAGCTGCATCAAAATTTAAAATCGAAAATGTTCCCATTTGTGTCTGACATTGTTTTTCTTGCTATAATTTTCAATGTTTGCCTGTTTTGTCTGTCTGACATGTGAAAACATAGTGACAAAAGTGTAAAAAAAATTACAAAGAGAATGAACAAAAATATAGAAAGTAGAACAAAAAATAAGATGAATGGTAAACAAATTATGAAGAAACTGGTAAAAAAAAAAATCAAGGAAAATGCACAATTTCACAATTTGAGGCTGAGACCTCATGAGTATACAGACAGACAATCATTCACATTCACAACTATACCGTTTAGAGTAGCCAATTCAGCTAGTGCATGTTTTTGTTTGTGGGAGGAAGCTGGAGTACCCAGAGAGAACCCATGCAGACACAGGGAGAACATGCAGGCTCCGCACAGAGGGACCCCACCACCTGGTGTTGGGATTGAACCCCGGACCTTGTGGCTGTGAGGCACAAGTGATACCCACTGCACCACCTCACCTTCATCTTCTTCAAAGAAACACAAACAACAGAAACAACATCCACTGTTTCACTATTAAAGCTAGCAAACACGTTTTCAAAGTTGTCAAGACTTTCTTCTCATGTAAATCATACACAATCATCTTCAACTAACTATATTTCATTAAATAACAATTGTTGAAACAGCACTATTTGCCATACAACTTAATTGAAGTTTAGTAATAACTGAAGCACAAATTATTTTGTGTTATCTTTGTAAAAACCACTCTATCATTACAAAAAGTATTAATGTGCAGAGTGAAGATGCTGGATGTGGAGGTCCTGGGCTGGTTTGGTTACACGTGGTCTATGAGGTCAGTTCGATGTACTGCCAAAATCTCTGAAACTCACCAGCTTTGGTGGACATGCCAATTTGAACACTCCCTCAAAATTCACGTCACCTGTGGCATTGTTTTGTGTGATAAAACTGCACATTTTAAAGTGGCCTTATATTGTGGCAGCCTAAGGCACACCTCTGCAATAATCATGCTGTCTAATCAGCATCTTGATATGCCACACCTGTGCCGTAGATGGGTTATTTCAGAAACACGAACACAGATTTACACAAATTTGTGAGCAACATTTGAGAGAAATGGACCTTTTGTGTTCAGTGAACCCTCGTTTATCGCAGGGGTTATGTTCTAAAAATAACCCGTGATAGGCGAAATCCGCGAAGTAGATTCAGTAGTACGTTTGTTTGAGAAACAAAAAAAAACAAACGCTTTTCTGAAAAAAAAATACGATGGCCTCCAGAAACAACAAATTTAATTTTAACGATCAACCTACGAAATTGGACACACAAGAAACCGCCAACAGTGACCGCGTCACTTTCATTCCTAATGAAAGTGTTGCATCCTCTGTTGTCCTTTCACATGTAGTCTTCCTCAAATACAACTTTAATGGCTGCAATACACATAATACACAGAGTACACATATTACACATTACACATGATATATATGAGGGTGCTGCCTTTTTTGGATGTGCTACTCATACCAGACCATCTATTTATGACCAAATGACTGCAAACAGTCCATATAGTCTTGAGGTTTTGGCCTAGAGATGAAGTGCCCAGAGATACACTTGGACTATGATTGGCACGATACAAACACAACTGAATTGAAAATGGTTCACATCACGACTGAAACCAGTCATCAATGACACAATAATTTACTCCAAAAGGAACAGATTCTGACCATTAACAAATGCATTTCACATAACACTCTAAAGATTGTCATTGACACGTCTTTTTGTTCTGCGTTTCCTGTACATTAAAAATGTCTTCACCATCAACGAAATGATCTTCTGATATGTATTTAAAATGATATCTGTGAATTCTTTTAGGATGATTTGTTACAATGAGAATATATTTATTTCCTTCTAGCAACTGCTGTTCCTTGTTTCTTATCACATTTATCTTAATTTTTATGTCACTGCTTGTACTCAGGTTTTCAAAGTTGAGAATGGTCAACAAACCAGCGCCCTTTGTTATTTTCAACGCGGTCTATAATTCAGTTCTCATTTTGCAGCTCGATGGCTAAACATTTGAACATCGAACAAATTGCTCATGTTTGGTGTATGTGAAATGATCACAAAGATGAATGACAAGGATTTTAGCAGTTACAAAAAGGACCATATTTGGAATTCCACCAGACTATAAATGGGAGTCGACACAAAAACTGGAATATCAAAAACAGAATCCACAAGTTTTTATCAGTATCACAAAGCCTTCTCGAAGGCCTCCTGAAGGTGTCTGACTGTTGGGACGTCTTAAAATTTTAAATCCATCTTTTGTAGTTTTTAAATGATTTCGTTTTTTTTTTAATTTGTCCCTTGTTGTGAGAGTTGTGTCAGGAAGGGTATCCGCCGTAAAAAACCTATGCCAGTATTTCGCTGTGGCGACTTCTGAGAGGAGCAGCCGAAAGGAGAAGAAGACTCATCTAACAAGAGGTTTGGAAATGCTTGAAAATGACAGTGTGATAGAGATGAACGTCCCAGAACAAACAATGCACCTGAAGTGAATTACTGTATAAAACTGCTTTGATTGTCCCTACACTGTATTTGCTTCACTTATGTTGACACTAGAGGGCGGCAGAGAGCCGGAGAATCCGCGTTTGAGGATATTTCAGCTTCTTATGAAAATTAAATCTCCCAGTGATGTTGTATGGTTTAGAAACAGTGGCACTGAGGAAAAGACAGGAGGCAGAGCTGGAGGTAGCAGAGATTAAAATGTTGAGGTTCTTTTTGGGAGTGACGAGGATGGATAGGATCAGGAATGAGTACATCAGAGAGACAGCACATGTAAGATGTTTTGGAGACAAAGTCAGAGAGGCCAGATTGAGATGGTT
>JAQQAE010022320.1:0-10283 GCA_029823295.1 Pseudamia nigra | reverse complement strand
TGAAGAGAACAATCAAGAAAATGAACAATAATTAATAAATAATAAACAAAATAATTGAAAATTAACAAAAACAAGCAAAAAAATAAGATTAATAATATAATTACAAAAAATTACAAAACTGATTGAAAAATTAACATACTTAATCAAATATATGAAAAGTAATAAAAATGAGCTAACCATCAATGTGATGAATAAAATCAATACAAAAATTAATGAAAAATCAACAAAATGACCCGTAAAATGAACAAAAGCATACAGAAAAATCAACACAATGAACAATAATGAACCAATCAAAATAAATGAAAGTTGACAAAATGCACAGAATTATTAAGAAGATTAAGAATAATGAAGAAAATCTAAACCACCTAACTGAAAAGTCACAAAAATGAGCAAAAAACGAATTAATGATAATAATAAAAATAATTTACAAAAAAATGAATGAAAAGTGAGCTAAATGGTCCACAAAATGAAGCAACAAGTGAAAACAATTATTAAGACAATTAACATGTCTTAACAATTGACAAAATTATTGAAAATTAAGGAAAACTAGCTAAAATAAAACATTTGGATAATTAACAAAGTGATGATTACAAAAATGAATGAAAAATCAGAAAGATAATACACTAAATGAAAAAAAACATCGTATAATTCTTGAAATGTACAAAAATGAACAAAAATGAAGAAAATGTTCAGGTAGCTCCAACACTGTAACCTTGACTGAGTCATCTTTGTTACCGTGGCAACAGCGACTGAGTATTTAAACCAATAACAAACAGTAAAATGCTGCATATATTTATACCACACACGAGCCGCCATGGCCCGCTTTTGGGTCCTGACCCACCTGTTGAGAACCACCGGTCTCTCATACACAAACTTTCACAACATGAAATACAAATGCAGTTTTATGCAGTAGGTTAGACACAGGCATTTTTCATCTGATGTAAAATGAAAATCACTCCTAATAGCTTCCAACTATCAGAGAGGAAACTTTAGTGTTGTGCATTAATAATAGGTGTAAACATTCCATTTAGGCTCCGGTGACTCATATACAGTATAACCGCTAATTAATCAAGATGTATTCCATGTTTTTATGCCAAGTATAATTAAGGTCTCATATCTGGCACCACTTTTTTAATCTTCCAATTTCCTAACCCTGATCTTTATCCAAATGTGTGGCTGCCTATATTAAACCTTAAAAATGTGGCTTTTTATTGAATCAAATTAAATAGAACTGTAGACTCACCACGAGCATTTAAATGCCAAGCAGATGAACATATAGTGTCTAGTAGGTTGTTCTATTTAAACACAATCTAATTTGTGCAAGACAGTGAGTATTTCTGTCCAAATCACGATTAATCTACTGTTTTCGTCACTGAGCCCAAGAAACAGTACAAAGATATTTCCAAAGCTGTTTCTGTGGTTTTTTTAGAGCCAGCATGGGACTACTATGAGTACTCATCAAAGAAGTCATCCATATGTCACTCACACACAAACCAACTCTGTGAAGAAATAAACCCACTTCTAACTATCTGAGAGACCAGGATTTAACAGACCAGAGTGCTTTTCCTCAGCCTTCTTTATTTATTTATTTTCTATAGCAGTGTGTCCATCCATTCATCTATATTATATTTAAAATGTGATACTCAAGGAAAACCTTGAGGTAGAGGTCAACCAATAGTAGATCTTTAAACGTTTTCTAAGGAGGAGGATGCACAAAACCAGTTCCCCAACCTTGAAAATAAATCAACACGGTGAAATACTCACAAGGAACACAATAAATTACCTTACCTCTTTATTTATTTTTTGCCTGTGTGATCTGTCACACTTTTACTCATAAAACCCTCCAACTGATTGAACCACAGGTGAGTCCCAAGGTGACCTGGGATCAGATTCTGACACAGAGCTGCTGTAAACGCAAGATAATGTCCCTTTGGTGGACAATTTTCTGAAAAACAAAATGTCAGGGATGTCATCTTGTAGAACATGACATGGATTAGTTATCATTATACTTATCTCTGCCACAGAGGTTATGTTTTTGTTTGCATTAGTACATTTATTTGTGTGGTGGTTTGTTCACAACATAATTAGAAAAGCTACTGTATGAACAGATTTGGATGATTTGATAAGTTAGAAAATGGATGGATGCTGGTAAGTCAGAAAAGGACCAATCAATTAGATTGTGGTAGTGATCTGGATCATCATCCGGATCCAGAAGATTTTTTTTTTTTTTTGGTGATCTTTTTTTTTTTTTTTTCAGGTTAGAACAAAATTGTCAATAGAATTATGTTCACTGAAAATACAGACATAAAGATAAGTACACACAGGAACGTAGTAACACAGCAATACACAAAATTAAGGTAAAAAAATAAAAATAAAAACAACCAACAGAATAAAATAGGGAAATAAATCTAAAACAAAACACAAAACAAAGAGGATCCAGAAGATTTTTGAAGAATTCATCACCATTGTGAGAGAGGATCAAATTCAGCATTCGCCCTTGTAATGCCACAAATAACATCCAGAAACTTTAGCTCAAAAGACAGGATCACATCATAACAGATTCAATCAAACCACAATGTTTGATCCGGATATGGACAATATTCCAGATACAGTGATTCAGAATGTTTATATTTACAGGGGTTGAGGAAAAATAGCTACGGTAAAGTAAAACACAGACATGAACCTCACACCAAATTGTAGTGGAAAGTCTGCTGATTCAGTAATGTGCTCACTGATTTTAAAAAACTTCAGCATTTATAGAGCTAGATCCAGATGAAAACTTTCTGTATAATCTGTCCTTGTGCCATTTCTGATCTACCCTGAAAATTTCATCCAAATCTATTCATAACTTTTCGTGTTATGTTGTGAACAAACAGATAAATTACAATGATACATTTTATTTAAATAGTACGTTTCACAGACAAGTAGTCCCAAAGTGCAGGAGACAAGGAAACCAGGAGAAGGCCAGAACAAACCAGAATGGAATGCAAAAATAAAAGAATAAAAGAGTAAAAGTGAAAGGGAAGACATCCATTAAAGCGGTTAAAACAAAAGAGCCACCTGTAAGCCTGTCGAAATAAAACCCATTTTTTAAAAGGCAGCCTCAGATTCAGCTAAGCAGACAGTAATATGGGGGGCATTCCATCCATCAGCTTTGGAATGACCTGTGGTTCAACCAATCAGAGTGTTCTAAGATGAAAAGTTGTTGGTTACAGCTCCTCACCGTTAAATCAGAGCTTTGTGGAAAACTAAGAAAAAATCAAATCAACAAACTTTATCTTCCCAATACCCGTACAGGAGATTTTAATCAACAGCATATAAGCCATACAAATTTAAATGTGACGATATGGGACCTTGAACAATGAGCACAGCGCAGATTAATCACCAAAACAGGTTCATCCGTCCATCTGTAACTTGACAGAATTTCATCAGATTCTCCAAATGTTCACTTGGACACAAAAAATGAACTGATTTGATTTTGATGGCTGCATGTCAAGGTTACTGTGACACAAAACATCTTTCCTTCCTCTGCGTCAGTGTAGAATATTTTCCACCAGAACACATTTTTGCATCATGACAAAGTATCCAGAAATGACATTAGAACACCAACTGACTTCTCCATGTGCTCCTATCTCTTACCAAGTCTGTCACTAGTTGTTGGTGGCATGAACAGATGATGCGAGAACAGTGGACGCATCAGACTGAAATTAGAGCTGTTGTTTTCTGAGTATTCAGCAATGTAAAAAATAAGGCTTCTGTGTTTTATTATTTCAATAACAAATTTAGAAATAACTCGGTGGCCTTTCAAACGCCATTAACTGCAGAAAGAAATTGCCTCATTCTTTATGGGACTTATTAGTGCATTACTGTATTTTATGCCACATACACGTCATTATTTTATTGCTGATTTAATTTTTGTGGTATTTCCTGCCTTTTCCTCCGTTATAATTATTCATGTATTAAAGGCATGGTCAGTAAATATAATAGGCACTGTCAGATTTTTGTGCCTCATGCAAAAAACAGAACACACTCATAATCACATATACATAGATATCCTTGGTTTTGCAAAGCTGTTCCTTTTTGTCATTACAAAGCATGTTCAGAGGTAATGGAAGTCGGAGAGGACGGGTGTCTATCTCTCTGCACCTGAGGTTGAGGGTCTGTGCGTGTAGTATGTGTATACGCTTTTGTGCGTGTGTTTGCATTTATGTGGGATGAGGAGGCTATTTATTTTGATTGTTTTCAATGAGGGTCCAATGCGTAGAATCCATAACAATACCATCAATCCACAGCAGCAGCAGCAACATGGATGTAATTTATATGGTAATGCAGCCTCCATGGTTGCCCCAAGTTACGCAGTGGACATCTCTGACAATGGACAGCACGGGTGTGCTGCAGCATCCTAATGCTACAGATCGCCACCGACACATGCACATACACATACTCACACTTCCAAGCAGCACCGAGGCATGTTTCAATTAACGGAAGCAGATAGATGCTGGACTGCGTTAGTGCGAATGGGTCAAAAGGTTGAGTGCATTGCTCTGTGTTAACTTGCGTCTGTTCTATTCATCTCTTCTCTTGTCAAGATAAAAAAAAAACGGCCTCTTGAGTGAGTAGAGGAGTCGAGATTGACCTCGAGGCCCAGATGTGGAAATTGCTCAAAGAATTCACAGTGGACATTTTTGATGACTTACATTCAGTCACACAGGAAATGATATCAGTGTAAAAAATAATATCATCAAATAAAGAATCCAAAGGAGCATTAGCAGAGGAAATCCAGCGACATATTTTGCCAAATCCACAGAGTTTTGTCAGTGATGGTGCCACATTTGCATGCACAATCGACTCCATTTTAAGAACCTAAGGATTTTGTGCTAATTACATGCTGGTGCAAAGAACCCCATAATTTTGTGTCAGATGCAATTTGCCCATTTTGTGTTTGTTCTTTGTAGTACCTGAGGCTTTTCTCAAACTGCAGGGAGCCAAACACCTCAAGTCATGGGCCTTTAATTAGACACACAGACAATCTTAATCTTTCTTTTGGCTCTCTAGTATCTAACATCTATAAATCTACTGGTACTAAAATATCCGGCAGAATAGGCAACAGCTACTAATGTGTCTCAGACACGTTTGAATGGAGTTTATGTTCAAATCATTTTTTTTCCAAGTGTAACCATGGTTATGTGATTGTGCAGACATTACTACTGATGTTCTGTTTGGTGCTCACATCTGGCAACAGCATCACACAGCAGGGGTTGGTTGACTCTCCAGGTAATTAGTAACATCGCAGAGGAGCTGTGACTAGAGCATCTTTTCACTCAGTACTTACTGTAGCTTGTCGGTAGAGTTGTGCATTTTTGTGTTATTCTCATAAACACATCTTTGCCAATTCAGGAGCTCGTAGTCAGCCCAGAGGTTCAGACACTAACTGATGGTGACAGGCTTCAATAATACAACATACAGTTAGGTAACATGCACAGTACCATGAATAATAAACTGAATGATAAAGATGATGACACATAAATAGAGCCTCATGTTAGTTCATACTGTACATGCCGAGAAGTCAGAGTCACTCTGCTGTAACCGTAGACTGTATATACAGTATTAGTGTTATGGTGTTAGTGTAAACGCTTACCCACAACTGCAGTCCAGCATATCTCCAGTAAAACTCTCCTCTATTTAATAAATAGAAGTTACAATGGTTTAACTTGGTCCGACTTTGCTGGCGAGTTGAGTTACCATAGTAACATGTCAGTCAAGGCCCAGCTCAGCAGTGACTTGTCAGATTATTTGCCATATCTTAATAACGGGGCAAAAAGTTAAAGATGGACCATTAGATTGCATTTTAGAGGGTCCAAATAAAAAGTTTGAGACCATGATGACTCATGACAAAAATGTATTCACTTAGTATTTTCAGACGGAAGTCCAATGTAACTGTATGGGAGTCAGGGCTTCTTGGAGCCCACTGAATGGTGCCCCAGCAGCCAACAGCAGTATTAAGACTTTAAGTTACTTCACGTTGGCGCGGATCATTGACCACTGGTTGTACCCCAATTAACGCACTTTAAAACGGTGGCCATGTTCTTTCAATGCTGCTTGCACTGCAGCACACATGCCGATTGACCTCCCACCTGCACATCCAAAAAATGATCTCCACCTACCCTGCATCCTCCTGAGTTAAGCTAAAGAAAGAGGAATATGATGTGAAACTTAATGATTTCTCATATACAGTATAGCTTGATTAGTCATTTAAACTCCTGATGGCAGCTCTGCTAGGGGATGTCCTGGAGCCTCACTTGAGCAGTCAGTCCTAAATACAATCAAAATCAAAAGGGTGAACAAAAATTAACTAAAAATAAAATAAGCAACTAAATTTGTAAAAAAGTAGCAAATTGAGGAAGGAGTGTGATAAAGATTAAATAAATAAGAATAATAATAAACAATAAATAGCAACAAAACCACCAAAGAATGATCAAAATCACGGAAATAAACAAACAAAAATGACCAAAATACCTGCTTGAAATCTGTAATAAGTTTCATATTATGAAGTTACTCACCACTTGCGTACTTTTTTATGAGACACTTCTTTACTCTTACTCAAGTACTTGTTTTTGTGAGTACTCTACCCACTACTGAGTACATATAGTCAGTGGCTGTAATTCACATGCACGAGGATTCCCATTTTTCTGAATATGAGCATTTTCTATGTGGAATATGCTGGTATTATTCTGGTATTATTATTATTTGGACATGCACACAGCACATGCACAAAATGTGTCTCATTAGTAGGTTTATGTCAGCTTCCATGGAGACGAAGATCCTCAGTTCAGGTCACAGGGAAAACGCGACTACTCTAAAACAGACAACAGAGGGTTTATATAGGGACGTATGTCCCTAACTTGACTTGACCTGGTGCAGTATCTGATACCAGTGGAACAGTCTACAGTTGGGGTATGAATAACTGCAAGTAACCAGTAAAAATAAGAAGAAATAATTTTTACAGATCATGCAAACAACTTATCAGCATTTTTATCTTTTTCTACGTCCACAATAACGGTAATGGCAATGATAATGATGATAAAGATGTTTCAAACATTATAGGACCTTAGCCCGCACTCTTCTACTCTTCTTTTGAAAGAATTCTGGAAAACACGTAGGCCAGACCTTCAGCACTGCCATTGATTTTATTCAGTCTTTTCTTTTTATACTTCTGTGAATATTAGTATTTAAAGGGCCTCTATTATTCCTATGCACTCCATGTTACATGAAGGCCGGAGGATATTGTTAAGAGGTGACTGATCATCAGAACCTATTACTTCTGATTGACCTCAAAGCCAATGCCATCTTCAGCGCAGGTTTGATTTGTGGTTGAAAAGATGTACCATGGTGAAGGTCTTTCGAGGTTTTCAGAGTTCAGCTTTTCATCTCTCTTCTTTGCACATGTTTTACATTTTCTTTTCAATGAACCGCTTGCTGTAATTTTCCTATTTCACATCTGATTTTTTTTATTAAGAGTGCACGTCAGGTTTATTTAAACATGCAACATAGTAGCTTGAAAATGTACTGTGAAAACATAATTTATTTCTGTTTTTGACTGTCAGTCGAGTAAAAATATTTACTCATTACCTTTTCTAATTACCTGCACAATTTGCTATGATTTTTCTTCTTTAGCTTGGATTCTGCAGTAATTTTCAGTTAAATGTAACATGACATAGTAAATGTAGAATCAAATTAGTCTTTACATGCATGTCTGAACACACAGATTCACAATAAAACTCTGAGGCCATAAAAAACCGTCACCTCAAACGGTGTATTTTCTTATATGCACTACCAGAAACAATAATAAAAGCTGACATGTTAGAGTTCCATTTGATTTCCAAACCAATTAAGCCTGTGGAATTACACGCCAGCTATTTTTTATATATACCAATATAAATGATAACTAGCAGCAAAAATGTGTCCCATGGTCAGATGCCAGGTGAATATAAAAAAGGTCCAAAGCACTGATATATTAAAGACTAAAGTAAAGTCTATCTGCATGTGTTATGGTGGATATGGATTCAGTTCAACTCAATTGTATTAGTGCAGCACCAAACATAATCCAAGATTATCTCTACACTCTTCACAATTCAACGCCAAAGCCTCAAAGACTGTATGGAGAGCAAAACCAGTAGAACCTCCAAGAGCAAGCCTAGGGTGACGAAACGCAGCCTTTCGCAGAAGAGAAAAACCTCCATCAGAACCAGGGCTCTGGGCAGGCGGCCATCTGCCTCGACCGGCTGGGGTTAGTGGCCAGAGAAAAGACAAAAGAGTAGTGATAGAGCAACAAACAACGCAGACACTGGATGACACAGGCAGACACAGAACAAAAGGACGCAGAGCTCCGGCATGGCAGCTCAGTTTCTTTTCATAATGGCATACGACAAGGAAAACAAATGATGAAGATGTGCTGTACAAATTGTCACTTTTGCTGTTATTTTATTATTAGTTCAACAGTTATTCATGAAAAATAATATTTCCATAATGTTGGTTTTCTCCTGGATCTAACTCCGTAAATGGTGAAAATGCATCAAATCCATGGACACATTACTGAATCAAGACTTTATTTGCTACCTTGAACCCCTGTAAGTATAAGCATTCTGGATCACTACTGTATCTCTGGAATATTGCTCATACAGTACCTGGATCAAACTTTGTGGTTTGATAGCATCTCTTATGGTGTTATATCATGTTTTATGGCTGGTTTGAGTTAGACTGAAAAACTCCTTTGTACACAGTCAGTCCTGAAGCTGAATATGGAACAGTAAGAAGCTTCAAATGCCATCTCCTCCTCATCCTATATGAGTGTGTTTCTGTTGTGAAATTCAGCTGATGTGACGCAAAGCAAATTTCAAATATGTATCTGACAAACAAAGTTCTATTGTATCATATCGTATCATATGACCCATATCTGGATCAAACTTTATGGTTTTTTGTTTACATTTTTTGGGTGTTATTTGTGGTTTGAAAATCTTCTGGATCCAGACGATGATCCACATCACTACCACAATCAAATCGATTGGTCCTAGTCTGACCTATCCTGAAAAGTTCATCAAAATCTTTTCATAACTTGAAAAGTTATGAACAGAACAAACAAAGAAATTAAATCAATGCACTTAATTTTTGTACCTTCCAGAAGCCTTTAATAGATACATATAAGCACTACATATATACATCTACAGTACAGATACACAACAGAATTTTACTTGGTAAGATATGAACCCTTATGTGTGAAGATCTTATGTGACCTCTAGATATAATCCTGGAACAAATAGGAGTAAAGGAACTGTAGAAACATTTTAATATAGAACAATATACTGTTGTGTTGCAAATCTGGTTAACACCTTTCCAACCAGAAGGCATCTTCAGCCTCCACTGCAGGCTGTTTGTGTTTGCCGAGGCTCTGCATGCTAGGAAAGAAGACCCCATAGTCGTGGATCAACAGCGTGATGCAGACGCTATGAAAGAGAGGAAGAGAGGAGAGCTCTAGGCCAAAGAAGAACCCAGACGCACTGTTATACATCAAAGAAAGAGCCAGTGATACAATTATTTCTTTAGGCTGTGGAAGCCCAACTTTATAAATTAAAGCACATCTGTTGAATCATCCTTTCCCTCTTTAGTCATTTTATCAGACATTTCTTCTGTGCCTGGCGAAGGAAAGAAAGAGGGGGAGGTTGAGAAGGAACACATCAAGGTACTGTATTAGGCGGCTAAACTCGGACCGTTCCTGCATGGGCTGTGACATCCATTTGTTGCAGGCGCTCGCACATGTAGCCAACAACAGGTATGCAGCTTAAGACAGTCAGGCTAAATGTGAAATATTAAAAAGGAATGAATAAGAGAAGAGAGGAGGCACGGATTTGAGAAAAAGGCAGGGTGGAGGGAAACAGGAAGAGAGATGGATGAGATGGAGGAGACAGACTGCACTGTACAGATAAATAGAGAAAAGGGCCCATTGTGTCAGCAGCTGTCATCACTAAATAGCCCTCAGATCACTGTCAGATGCAATTGTACATAGATACACACATATATTATACATATACACTTACATACTTCCACACACGCCCACGTACACTGACTGACAGCTCCCCCTCAGTCCAACATCTGTGCTGACAGCAGCCATGGTAATGAGTCTCAGTATGTGCCAGCATGGGTGTGTTACTTATTTTCCTCCCTCTTCCCGTGCACCACTCATTCAATCATTTTACGACTTGCTTATCTTGTCCCCCCATACACCCCCC
>JAQQAE010022319.1:0-10283 GCA_029823295.1 Pseudamia nigra | reverse complement strand
CATTCATTTTAGCGCAGCGCCATCCAGTGGAAGCATAACGCAACTGCAGGCAGTACTGTCACTTCTGTTGTAGCACAACGACATCTGGTGGGTGCATGCCGCAGCTGCGCCTTATAATCCGGTGCGCCTTATGTATGGAAAAAAATTAAACATGTGACATTTTTGGACAGTGCGGCTTATAATCAGGTGCGGTTTATAGTGCGGAAAATACGGTATTTGTTCTCATTTTGTTGTGCATTTGTTGATTTTATTCCCCCCTAGTTTTGTTTGTTGTATTATACAGTCATATTAATTTTCTTGATTATTTTTTTATTCCTTTTTCTCATTTTGTTGTGCATTCTATCGCTTTTGATTAATTTAAATTGGTTATTTTGATCACTTTATTTCATTTTTGCTCATTTGTTGATTTCTTTTTCAATTTTTTTCTACATTTACATTAACTTATTTTATTTATTTTTTTACTTTTGGTCATTCTGTTGTGCGCTTTGTGCATTTTTATTTTATTTTGTTGATTATTTTGTACTGATTTGTTGGATTTCATGTGTTATTTTTCAGTTTTTTGTTCATTTTACTCACTGAGCTGTGGTCAAATATAACTTGAGTAGAAGTACATTTTTCCACCACAAATGCAACTGCATAAAACAACAACTCTTAGAAGTACATTTTTTGGAATGTATTACTCAAGTACATGTAACTGAGTAAATGTACTTGAGTAGCCACATCTGATCTGGATTTTTTTTTTTAATCCATTCAGTTTTTTTCTCTAAAGTAAGATATAAAACATGACATTCACATGTGCAGTGTAATAGGACCGACTTTGTCTTAATGGACGCACCGGAAGAGTCAAGAGTAGACAACAGGGTCTGTCATGTCTCGCCACAGCAGTATGACAAAGCCATCCTTTTAAACTGCTTTAACCAGACATTTGATGCCACGGTGGATGTTATTCTCTACTCCCTCCCACTGCTTTTTTTTCAGTCAAGAAAATATTCAAGAGATGAATTAGAGAAGCGGCAGCGGCAATGAATACAAATGGTGGGTTGGAATTTGAAGTGGCAAGGCTGAATTCATGTATCACAAGAAAGAGAAAAGAGATCCGAGTTAGAGCGCTTCATGTAACCACAAATGGACTCAGTTCTATGTTGCCAGTGCTATTTTAGAATACTTATATCGGAATCAAGAGTGTCTGATAGCAGCAGTCTGGGAAAGGCGGGTGTAGCCCCGGGCTTTGTGGTCTTGTCTGACACTGTCTTTAGAAACAATTCCCAGCAAGGTGGACCAGAGCTGGGACTAAAGTGTCATGGGATATGGTGCCATATGTCCAACTAGATTTTCAGTGTTTCGCCGCATTTCGACAGTTGAAATGAAATATGAGCAGTCACGACGTAGTGAAGATGATTTTTTGGGTGTTGTCTCTATTCGAAAAGCAGGTGTTATTTTTTGCGAATCCCAAATCTCCTTTCTAATCTGACACCTTCTTCCTTTGTTTCTCTCTCACATCAGACAGGAGGTCATGGACTGCATTTGGGAACTTGTGTTGCACATTTTAAGCGGAAGCAATGGCCGCTTCGCAAATGTAAGCATGTGGAAATGGAAACTTTGAATTACGTACTTAGAATATTTAGCCTGTCAGTTCAGAGACACGTACATGGATAACGTAGTGTTCAATTTAATACATAAAAGACTTCCATCAGGCTTGTGTTTCCTTTTTGTTTTAAGGCATTTTCCTCCATTGGCCAGCAATCAAAATGTAACACTGAACAGATTAAAGGACTACAGTAAAGAACAAAGAGACTGGGAAAAAAGAGACAAAACACTGGCGATGCTTTGTTCCCTGATATTAAGAATGTGCTTTTAATTTTGTTTTCATCCAACTTTACATATTCTCATTGAAAATCTTCACTCACTAGAGAAAACATGCTGTATGACCACTCCGGATATTGGATTATAGAGGCATCCCCTGCTGTTGGAGTAAAAGCTTGACTCTTAAGATGCATTCTTTCTTCCATAGATGTTGGCTACCAGTAATATCAGGAATAAAACAACATAAAAAGACAAACAATCTTCAAGTGCTCCTGCTGTGACCACGGTGGGGGCACTCTTATTTGACTAAAGGCTACACCCTCCTTTATGCTGAAGAGAAAGCGTCCCTGTCAAACCCAAGCCCAGAACAATGGGGGCCAGCCGTGGGGAAACAGGGCCATTTGCATGCAGCTGTTTGCCGTTTCCAGGACCGTTTCAAAGGCCAATCAAAGAAACCTTAATGGAGGATGACAAGCGTCAACCAACGCCTTTACTCTGTCTGTGCCAGCCCTCGCCACTCTGTCTGCCCTCCAAATATGGCCCAGTTTTTTTTTTTTTAGATTGATCAAACATTTCTCCAGTTTTTTTCTCCCACAGTGTGATGTCTTGAGGCAGTGGAGTTGGTAGGGTTAAAGGTTGGTCACGGCAGTGCTCTTGAGAACTACAATGCGGAGCAGCAAAGATCAACCTCGACATGTGTGTTATGGTCTGGTGCTTGCAGGTGCCAAATGGCAATATTTCGACACCAAACCTTCATTATCTTTCGTTTCATCTCCAGGGTTTTAAAAGCCACAGACTGTAGCTCTGTGGATGGTTTCAGATGCACCCATCTGAGCCACAGTGCCACTTCCAATTTCAAGGGTGTTGATAGAAAACAAAATATGTATTATGGGGAGGGGGGAGGGAGGGATTGTCACCAGCGAATTATAGGCTGTCAACTGGAGAAGAAGAAAAACTCCCAGAATGCATCATATTGAGAAGTGGTCCTGGCCGTTGCTTTGCTCTCTTGAGCTCAATAGAAGGCTTAGCAGGCAGGTCAGGGGGAGGAATTTGAAAAGCTACTTTCCTCACAGTCACTCGCTGACCAGAATGCATGATAAGGCATTGTGTCAACAAGGCCAGAAATAGGGATCACAGCCAATTATAGCCAAGTCAAAGTGTTACCATGGCAGTTTGACTAAATGTTCTATATAGAGCATTTTTAATTCCCTTACTGATTGTGTAATTTAATGTTAATCACAAGTACTGATAAAGTCTGAGCAGCCTTGCCTTTTCTTACACACACACATGGATTGTGTTATGGATTTTTCCTCCAGTTTTCTTGACACCGTTTTCTCTGCAGCTGGTGCCCTTCTGTCGCAGTCTTCGGCTGCTGCAAAGTTGAGCAGTCAAACAAAGCACAGCACGCAAAATGAAAAGCTTTTTATACCTCTGTAAGACATTGACATTTGTGCACACAAACAATCATCCCTTTCCAAAATCTCGCATTACTAGTTTAAACCAAAGGGAACAAAATCAGCCCAGAAAGATACCAAGATCCAGAAACTTTTGTTGTCACTGGGTTTTTCTTTCTTAGATGAAATTGTGAGATCTTAAGCAACATCCAGTTCAGTCAACTAAACCTATTTTCTCTTCACTTCTGGTTTCCTCTTCCTCATAGAGAGCAAAAAGCCCTTTTATCTATTTATTAACCTTTTTCGACAGATTTGTCATTACTTGCCCAATTACAAGCTGACAAGACAGTCATTAATGAGTCCAAGACTATCCGCAGTTTGGAGAAGAAGCAATTTGTTCTTTAGGCCGCCAGTACTGTCTAGATACTCCCCCTAATTGATGTAGTGTTAGCCTATGACCAAAGTGATCTATACGAGTGAAGCAGATGAGGATGTTGGTGAGGCACAGGTCTAATCAATTGCTAGCCCTGCGTTGACAGCAGCATGCCGTCACATCATAGTGCCACGATAGATGAGGGGATGGACAGGCAGATACCAGGTTACGAAGGCAGATGGTGTTCGTTTAGGTGTTCAGGGTTTGTTTATTTGTTGTTTTTTTGGCCAAAAGGTTGTCTACGTTCAGAATTTTAAAACCTCATGAAATCCATTCTTTCTGTCAGCTCTATGTAGCCGTCGTGATAAACCCGTCACTCCTTCCATGAGAAATGGCAGGGGGGTGATCATTAGTCTTCGCAGTAAAGCCGACGACTTCCTTCTGTGTTTTGTCTTCCACCACTCTGGACAGGTTTTCTGAAAGGTTTGGGTAATTGTATTGGTTATTGGAATAGATGGAATGACCCCACAGCCTTCCATTTATGCTTTGGCCACACTGACATCTCCTAATGAGGTGATAAACAGTCCAGCTAAGCAGAATCTACTGGCCATTAGATAGATCATGGTACTATAATGAAATGCCTAGTGGCTGAGTGCCAGAGAATTTATACCATTAGTTTAATATTTTGTTATACTTCTATACCACCACAGTGTACAGGGGTTTGTCCTAATGTGCAGTGACTTCAGCATTAGATTTTCAACAATGTATGCTTCACAGATGTCAGACTTTTTTTTATTTGCCAGTGTGACATGTGCAGACTGACACAGAATATCATTATAACTGAGCCAGGCGCAGCAGGCTAAAATGACTAGCAGACATGTGGGTCGGAGTTTCAGGGGAGGAATTTTGAGCCGGAATCACTTCAGCTCTGAGCCGTTCAAACAATGCTAATTGCGTCAGCTCCTGACTGTCAAAAGTGTGAGGATAATTATAGTGAGGGGGCAAAATGAACCCAGGGTGGTAAGTGTTAGTACATGACAATGCACGGGAGCCAATGGGAGCATGGAAAAGGTAACAGGCTGAAAGGAGGGCTAATTAGGAGAGAGCAGTGCAGAAAACACAAATGGTAGCTGCCCCCTCAGGGACCCTCTATTGCTGCAAACAACGGCGATTATTGGCAGTTCATGCAGTGCTCTGCTTGCACTTCTTAAATGGAACACATTTGCATGTTCTACTTAGATTTTACCTAATTGTTTTCTCAGAATTGCAGACAGTTACATTTTTTTTCTAACTTCGGATCATTTAAACCTCAGATAATGGATTTCTCTTCCTTTCTTTTCATCACCATTTCCTCACTAGTTACATCCTATTTGTGACATGACATTTTATTACTCAGACAAAAAGAAATACAGATGAATCCTCTATTTCAACCCAATTTGCTGAATGCGGGGACAGAACTGATTGAAATAGTTAATTTCCCCCCAAAGTAGAGCTATTTGGCTGTGCTCCCATCTGTTGTGTTCCATGTATAGATTTTTCCTCCTGTGTGGACTCCAGACAGTCCCCTCTTCGATTGCCGACACTGTAAAATGGATTATATTACACTCCATTCTGCCAGGATTTGGCCTTTTTTCTCTATCTTACTTTACAGAGCATGTAAAGAAAAGAAACAAATGAGGGGTTTTGTACGAGGGTAGAGCAAACTATTCTCAGTCCAGATATGTTCGACCGTACCTGAGGTGGAGGCCTTTCTGATTCACTGTAGCCTTTGTATTTGCTCAAGAATTTATGAGGTTACCATTGGTCTCCAGCGACTTCAAGTTGATGTCTGAGCCAACATTCAAGACCACAGCAAGATGGAGAGATGAATTGTTTCGTCTCTCCCTGTGGCTGTATCATGTGTAATGGCCCGCCTGTTTAAAGCTGCGGTAAACATTGGACTGCTGTCGCCTATTTACTTTTTGCCAGTGGATTTTTGCTCCATGATGTGTGTGGTCTTATTGTACTGAAGCAGTGATCCTTTTAAGTCATTAATTTTATTTGCTTAAGTTTTTCTCTGTCTTTGTGTGTCTGTCAGGGTTCAGCCGTGCAGCCTTGCCTTTTGGGCTGGTCAGGAGAGAGCTCTCATGTGAAGGATATGCAATTGATCTCCGCTGCCCGGGGAGTGATGTCATTATGATTGAGACAGCCAACTACGGCCGAACTGACGACAAGATCTGTGACGCTGACCCGTTCCAGATGGAGAACGTCAACTGCTACCTCCCCGATGCCTACAAGATTATATCACAAAGGTAAAAACACTGGGGAGACGAGGAGTCGTATTCCACAAATATAACCAGGAGCAGAGAATGCAAGGAATGGACCTCATGGGGGAGGGGGGAGTTTCTTATTCTGTGCCTGTTTTTGCCTCACAAAAGTAATCCACTTTATAATCTCCAGCGGCCACCTACATAAAGGACAATTAATCCACATGTTACACCTTTTAAATCATTGGTTCCATGTAGGTGGCATTTTGAAATGCAAAAAAACTTGGCATATATTAATTCTTGACAGGCAGGAAATGACAACCACGCGGCTCTTCACACCAGCTCTGCGTTGTTACTGCTGTTTGAGTGATAATCAGCATAGCTCAGAAAGACCGCAAGTCACATGAACACCCTCTTAATTCCCTATCTGGAACATTGGGCCTGATTTGTTCAAATACTTGTAGAGCATTGAAGTGGCTTTGCCCTCAGGTAGTGAGCAATGCCCATCATCATGCCTTTTATCCCAGTTACCCTCTCACAGGATGCTGTTTGCTGTCAAACGACAGCACAGCAACACTTCAGCTCGACTATTGCTTACCCCTAGAGGTGTATGTATTTTTAAAGGGCACTGGATGAACTATTCATAAATAGTAACCAGCACAGTTCATTGTCTAATGCACTGCCCTGTCCTAACCTGGCCTCCAAACGCTCGTGTTTGAACATCATCGCCCACTACCTCTCTGTATTTTTTCTGCTTCTATTCTCTTCTGTATTTACTCCAGTGAGAGGCTACTCTGCAGAATAGCTCAGGAGTAGATCATGTCTTTCTAAATTTACAGCAGGGTCCCAGTGCTCTCACACAGTAACACTACACTGACGGCATCCACGCCTCTCAGTTTGACTGCAACCTGCTTTATTGTGCATCACATCTGCTGACATGTCAGAGTCTCACTTGACTGAGCTGCACTTTAAACCTATCTCCATCGAAGACCCCTAAAGGCATTGTGTAAGGGAACGCTGTGAGAGGACTTTGTACCGCAAATCATCCAGAATTATTCTAATGAAGCAGATCAGAGGAATTAGGCTACAGACCATAATTAACACTGACGTGATAACCAGGGATTTTAGAGATGTCACCATGCTTTGGGAATCCCTGATTAGTGCTCTACTATTCTACAGCAAACCAAAACAAGATTTTTTTTTTTTTTTTTTTTACTGCATCACATTAAAAGACACAATGCACTACCCTTATGGGGGGGATTAACAAAAGCAAATAGCAGCACAGACAGATGAATAAACATATTAAACAAGACCACAGAGATGAGAGCAATGTTGCACAAAGTGGCACTTTTGTTGGTTTGGAAATGGCAGCAAAAGCAGATTAATTACAAAATAAGAATATATCTAGAGACAAGAATCAACTCATTTTGATCTGGAAGTAAAAAGACTAGGTGAAAAATATATGGAGAAACTCAGGTTCCTGGGGATGTATAGGAATGAGGTTATCATTCCTGTAAATGGACGCATATCTGACTGCTCAATCTTCTTCCCTTTCTCCTTCTGTATCTTCACCAGTGCTGGTTTCCACCTGTTCACACACTAGACGATAATACCAGGAAGGCTGTTTTGCTGAGTTGCATTGCATCATTTCACTGGTCACCTATTACCTGACCCAGTAAAATTGACAGAATAAATCTTTTAGCTGCTCAGGAGTGCAGCTGTTAGATAAAAAGCAAGCAGGACAACACTTTCCAGACATGAGTGTGTGCTCAAAAAATATTTTAGCGAGGACATGCTGCCATTTCAGCAGCTCTTTCAAACAGAGAAACCGTGTCTAAATACATAGCAACAGCATCCTCCTTTTTTCTCGAAAGATGAAGCTTAAAAATTAAAGCAGAATAAATGATTGATGAAATGAATTTAGTTTTTTTGCAACTTGAAAGGATATAGCGACAGTGGATTAAGTGTTTACATCTTCACTGAAGTGACCTGTAATGTGCAAAAGGGGAAAGGGGTCACTTGTAACAAAGTTGTGTAGCGTTTTTCGACTTGAGCTCTTATGCCTTGAAATAGCACTGTTCTGCATGATTTTACCAAATTTCTGTTTTATTTCACAGGTCTCAGTAGTGTTCCTTTTTCAGATGTTCAGCAGCTGTGGTGAAAAAAAGCTGTGATAAATCCATTACATGTCCCACACTTAAGAGCAGACTGACAAATTTAACAAGTAGCTAATGAATATAGTAGAGCCTCAGCTGCTAAATTTGTAAATATATTTAAAGATCTCACTGCCCAATCAGTAAGTCCAAAAATGAGCCCATTTCTGAATTTGTACTTCCAATGAAACTGTGAAAATAGCGATTCTCAGCTGGTGGGCCTAGGTCCTTAAAGGTCACAGAATTTTTACTGAGTAGATCATGACGTGTATAGAGAGAGAAAAAAAAGTGGAAAAAAAGTACAACCCAAATTCCAAGAAAAGTCAGGAAGTAAATAAAATGTTGTGATTTACTCAAAAAATCTGGTCTCCTCACTTCCCAGACATTTACAGACAGTTGTTAAAAAGAGAGGATGCTACACAGTGGTAACCGTCATCCTGTTCCAGCTCTTTTGCTGCCATTAAAGTCACAATAAATTAATATTTTCCATCAAATGGTAATGTGCCTCTGTTTCAACATCTCGTGTGTTTGTTTTATTGGGAATAAAATATAGGTTTATGAGATTTGCATATTATTGCATTCTTTTTTAATTTACATTTTACACAGCGTTCCAATTTTTTTGGAATTGGGGTTGTATGTTATAGCATATTTCATTGCATTCTGTCTGATGATGGATTTTTACAAATGTGATGAGTTCTATTCATCATTTTTATTATTTGTCCTCACTCTGTGAGTTGTTTTGTTTATTTCGATTGATAGATTGGTGTTAAAAGAGAAGCATAATAATATAGGAAAGGGGTGAGTCATTTGGTTACTAGCTTATTAAAGAAACTAAATTTGTCTGATTTGTGTTGAATGAAAGTAAGTCTCAATTTAATGGCCATTGGAAAATGTGGGCGACAAGGCGACACCAGTTGCTAATCACTGTTCTAATTATGTGAGTCAAGTAAAATGTGTCTGTTTGCACCCTGGTGAGGCAAATGCACCCAAGAATATGACCCTTAACTTTAAGTGCTTGTTCCTCAGCTGTGTTACGGTTGAAGAAATAATCACAGGACACATAATTTGATTATTGTATGCAGTATAGACAATATGCTTGTCTAGTTTTAAATCATTTTTTAAAATCTGGGCATCAACCTGCTCATTTGCACTTCCTATAAAACATTCACCAACCCTTGTAACCCTGAGGTGTTTTCACCTTTTATTGGTCCAGCCAAATGGTGCTGATAGTCTCTCTATTTGTGAAAGGGAGGTAAAATGAATGCACTGAATGCGCCTTGAGTGGTAATAATATAGATATGTGTGTGGAAGGTGTAGTCCAGGGGTATTTAATCATTGCCACAAAGGGCTGAGACACTGCAGGTTTTTGTGAAATCACCTGCTGAAGAAACTGGTTGGAAAGAAAATGTGCAGTGTCTCAGCCCTTTGAGGCAATGGTTGAATAGCCTTGGTCTGGTCACTGGTGAATCAGTATCAGTATCAACTACACCATGAAGAGCAAAGAAAACTCACAGCAACTCCCTGAAAAGGTTCTTGAAAAGTAACAGTCCCAGTATGAATATCAAACCTTTTCTATATCATTCATTATTCCCCAGAGTTCAGTTAAAGCCATAATTATGAAATGGGAGGAGTGTGGCATGCATAAATCTAGAAGTACTGTACTCTGAATGAGATCGATGCTTCAGCTGCTGACAAAGAAAGTCTGTAACAGCAACTGTTGGCCAAGTTCTTCACCAGTCAAAGCTTTATGGGAGAGTGACAAAGAGGAAAAAGCTCTTGATTAAATCTCTACTAGAGTTCACCAGAAGGCATGTGCGCGACTCCAAAGACAGCTAGAAGAAGGTTTTTGGGCCTGATGAGACCAAAATTAAGCTTTCAGCCATCAGACTAGATGCTATGTTTAAATTGGTTCCAAATACTGCACATCATTACAAACAGACCATCTTCAGCATGAATCTTGATGGTGGCAGTATTACACTGTGGGGATGCATTTCTGCAGCAGGGTATAATGAATACAGCAAAGTTTAGGGAGGTATAAGGGGATAAGCTGAATTGATCTGCAAGAGGGCTACTTGAGAACAGTGAAGAATTGTTTTCCAGCGAGACAATAACATGAGGCATACAGCATAAAAATGGTTTAACCACAACAGTGAAAGTTCAGGAGTGGCTGATCAGAGCCCAGACCTCAATCCACGAGGGTTTGCCAACCAACATGAGAGGTTTTGCAGTCTGCACTGAAGTACAGTGGGGCCAATAAGTATTGGGCAACGTAAAAATGTGCAAGTTCACCCATTTAAAAAGATAAGAGAGGTTT
>JAQQAE010022318.1:0-10283 GCA_029823295.1 Pseudamia nigra | reverse complement strand
AAATTTTAGTGGTTTTGAAACCTTGACGTTTTCATACCGTGGTATACCGTAAAACCGGTAACCGGCCCATGCCTACACGCAAGCACCATGGTCTGTGTAAAGGCATAGATTAGTCTATGTCATGGAAGGGTATAATACAATGTTATAACAATATTGAATCTGCGTTAAGTAGCAGATGAGATTGTAAAAAGAAGCAAAAAACCTAATTGGTCTTTATTGGGAAATTTGAGTGTTAAGTGAGTACAACAGGAATATTCAGTCGCACGTATCATGTTAGTCGGCCCCCCTGTAGGACCTAAACCAGTTTGGCAGTGTTTGAGAAGAGGAACTCATTATTGGGATTGCTGTCGAGCAATCCCATGATTGTTCTCTTCCACTGATTCCTTTATTTTTGGACACATCTACTCCCGCAGTTTTTGCCCGATTTACACTATTCAAACACTGTATTGTCGAGCTCATCCTGGACATTCCAGCTGTTGCGTGTTCTGTAAATCTTTTTCAGCAAGTTGAGCTGTTTTGAATCAATCCCACGCCATCTCTTCAGAGACATTTTCTAGTTGTTGACGGCACAGTGAGCTACGTCATGATGGAACTGTAGCCTTGATTAACATTTGTCTCTAGAAACCTGGCTCTATAAAGACCTTAAACATGATGTAACAGATTGACCTATGCACTTCTCTGAAAAACAAATTGTTTATGAGAATATGTGTTTCTGTTACAGAATAGCTCGTACAGATTGAATGCCACACTTTCCCCTTTTTTTTTCTTTTTTTTTTCCAGTTGTATCATGGTTCCTGAGTCCCCTTCTCTCTGGCATAATGTCAGGCATTGTTTTCTACTTTGTGCGCATGTTCATCTTACAAAAGGTAAGCTGACGGTTGGACAACATTCCATCTAGAGTTTTATATGGGTGGTTCAGGGTTTTATCACTGCTGTACTGATTTAATTATAGCAAAGTTGCATAAATTTTACATGGCAAGGATTGGCTCCTGTTTCCTCCATGTAGTTCCTGTTGTACAGCTCAGTTCAAATTACTGCTGTGTCACCGTTATCAGTTATTGTCTGGATCCTCATTTGTTGTGTGTGTGTTTTTAAATCTCTGTAGAAGGACCCGGTTCCCAACGGACTGAAGGCCCTGCCTGTCTTCTATGCCATAACCATGGGAATCAACCTGTTCTCCATCATGTTCACTGGAGCTCCGAGTGAGTAGCCTTGTTGGTCGTTTTGCTCCGCATGCCTGCCCACAACCACAGCTTAAAATAAACTGCTCCCTCAGACATTTATTCCAGACCAAACCAGACAGTGTTTACCATTTTCACAGGAGCTGTGTTTATTTTAACATGTTTTTAGGGCTTTTCTTGGTTGTGGTTCTATGTGGGTCATAGCTGGAATGAAATTTTAGAGCGGAGCACAACAGGGAGATGGAAATGAGATTTCACTTAACTCTTGACGTCACTGTCTGCCCTTCACACGAGGAGGAAAAAGAGAAGTAAAGAGGGTGTTTATGATCGTAGTTTTAGTCGTATTGCTGCTCAACATCTGTATAGTAATGTTCTGAATACTGTTGTTGGCTTTTCCCCTTGAAGAAACTTTATTAAATGAGCAATTTTTGCTCCTTTTTGTTTTTTTCTCTCTACAGGGCCTAACAGTTCAAGCTGGCCTGGGCCTTTAAATGGCGGCTACAGGCCAGAGTATGACCAGATATCGTGTACTGATGTGTGCATGCACATCAGCACACTCTGACAGAGGAGATCACTTGCGGTTCCAACGTAGCCCGTTATCCTGCTTAGTCAGGCACATTTTGTACAGTTGTCTGCCTCATGTGGACACTGGACACGGGGACCTGTACTTGGGTGCCTCACATGAGAAGAAGGTGCGAGATTGCATTTCAAACACACTAACAAAACCTCACCGCATGTTATGTGAAGCTGAATGTAGGACTCACTGTCAAGCCTCAAGACGCTCTCACAGCCTGTATGACATGCATCATTAGTCCAAAAACGCAGTCCTCGTTTTCCTTTTTTATAGCTGTGTCCAAAAGGATGAATCACAGTTGAAGTCTCTACGGTGTCGGACGGTAGCCTGATGTCACAGTTGAACAGCAGCATGTTGTTGCTGAGATGTGCGCTGTAATGCAGCGGCGTACAGTCTGTTTAGGTTGGCTATGATGGGATGTGCTGGTCCAGTGACTCAGACCCATCAGTGGTGTGATTGGACACCAGGTATCGCATCGCATTCTTATCTCAGTATACATGCTGGTACCAGGGACCTAAAGCCATGTTCAAAACCTGATCACCAGGCCACTGAATTTGAATACCAAATATGTCCTTTTACCACCGAGGCATGGTGTTCACGTCTCATCTGCTGCCAATCGTGTGAAGGACACATGATTATCTGCTGACCCTTCAGTGTTGCACAAAAGTTCATTAGCTCTTCCTGACCTTTTGTAGTCTGACCCTGAATTGTGTAAATATAATCACACCAGTGTTGAAGAATTTTAACAATGCGAAACACTGGACACAAAACCTTCATTGTGTTGCATAGCACTATCTTTTGAAAAGTGCTGAGTGTCCTAGTATATATTTGACCCCTCCTGCCATACACAGCACCTGCTTCCATTGACAAACTTGAATGTGCTTTGCTGGATCCAGATTTTCTGCCTGGGTTGTCCCCTGAAAAACAAACACTCAGTATCTGTGGTTGCTCTGGGTACACAACCAACAACATAAAGCTGGTGGCACAGTTGACTTAACCTCAAACATTGTGCCTGAGCAAAATCTAACGTGTCCTCAGACAGTCTACTGTTGTACATGTTATCAAGAATAAAGCTAGGATTAAATCCCCTTGGTGCAGCTGTCATTTGATCCTAATTCTCTTGGTACAAGGCGCACGAGGATCCGGGAGACAAACCCCGGAGTCGGCTCCAAGTGAGTCAGACGGTCGTCATTGAGGTTTGAGGTGTGTAGTGGAGCCATGTTGTGCAATATGGGTCACGGGATACGAGAGAGGTTGTAGGGAGGGGTTTGGAATGCAGCCGTGGTTAAATTCCATTTCCTGCGCTATCCATTCATCCCACTGCATGGCTGTGCTATAAACTTGGCCTTTTGTGTAGAAGAAACAACTAGACACAGGCCATTTGAAAATCCTTGCTTTTTCATTTGGTTAAAATGCCCACAAAGGATTCGGTTACCAAAGGTGCCATGCAAATCCAGTAAGCCCCTCCTTTTTAAGTTTGTGGATCTGACAGTATTTTTTTCATTTTTTAAAAACGACCCAAACCCCAGACAGACATGTGACTGTGGCTGAGACACACCTGTCTCTGTGCTGCTTTGCATCCGATTGGACAGCGTGGCTCAGCGCTTCCAGTTTTCCGTCTGGTGCGTCTCCTGTCCTGAAGCCACTGAGCTTCCATTGCGTAACTAAACAAACATCAGTCTGATGGTGCAGTGTGACTCGGTGGAGAAAGTGGACTCTGGCCTCAAACGAACACAGCCACCGAGACACTTATCTTTTAGCCTTGGCTCTCGTTTCCTTGTTTGTCTTCACACTTCCAGACCAGGTGTTACTTTATAAAGCCTGGCCAAGGTCACCTTAGCAGTGGTCCTGCTGGAGTCTTCAGCTGCTCTGGTTTTTGTTTTCTTAATCACACTGCTGTGTTGCAACCTCTGTGTGACAAAGATGACTGGCTCGCTTGGGAAATGCAAATGATTTGCTTTGTGCCAACACAGTGCGTTACACGTACCTCTGCTGCACCAGCTTTGCTGCAGTCTTGGCAAGAGCCTGCTTTTATTTGTACTACAAGCTGCTCGAGATTTGACCCCCCCCCCTTTTGTCTTGTTCTTCAAGTTAACAGTGCCTTTTAAGGAACTCATTGTCCGTGTGCCGTTGTTGGCTGGGAAGTTGAGGGTCATGGTGACATTTTGCTCTTTGACCTTTTTTAGGTGTTACACATACTTTCCATACTTGACTAGGACGGTGCACTTAAACTTCAGATCCTGAGCCAAGATGTGGCCTTAAAGCCAGATGTCACTTACTTTATTGCTGCTGGGTTGTGGTGCATCTTTATCCATAGTCTTTTGTCTAATGAAAATACAAGACCCTGCTAAAAGTTTTTTTTGTTCTGACATAACCACGTTTTGACAGGTAAATACTTTCACTTGGACATTTAGTCATTTTATAACTGACACTTTGCTAATGTAATGTTAATACAATGCACTCTGATGTCCAGGAGGGTGGCCTCGGCTGCCTTGGTTTTTCAAATCTGTCTTTTTCTATCTGCCTTTGTACCTGATGGGTGTCAGTGCTGGGATTTGACAAGATCCCTTGGTGGGGCATCCTACTCATCTCACTGGCCTGCTCTGTGGTCACCGCTGTTGTAGTGTGGTTTATCGTCTGTCCCTGCCTCAAGAAGAAGATTGAACGTAAGTTGCCTTTATTTTCCTTGATGACTCGCTCTTTAAATGCCTTTAACGGTTTTGACTGGTCTTTGACTGTTGGTTTCCTCACATGAGCCACTGAACAAATCAGGGATTTGGTCTTTTGTATGTTGTGTAAAGCCTATTCACACCAAGGACTCCTATTAATCCAGCAAATGGAATAGAGGGATATTTTATTAAAATGGAGTCTAATGAAAACCATTTGATCACACTGAGCTGTTTTTGTTGAGTAATCCTGGATTAACATAAAAACCTCTGCCATCTGAATTTACACACTAGTGGTGTGGTTTTGGTGTTGGTTGCTCTATTGAGGTTTAACCATTTATTTATGAATGTGTTGCAGTTCTATTACATAATTGTACCTCTTTGTATTATGTGATCTTCCATGTGACTTTGTCAGGCCTCTGTTGTTGCTGCATTAACACTCTGATTGGCAGATGCCACGATGACCATCTGACAGTAACTCATGCACAGAATCACAAACGTAAACATTTATCTGATAAGTCTGTAAAGATCAGACATCTTACAGAAGTCGCGTACACTAATTGGGTCATACTGATCCATTAATTGGTCTTTACCACCTTGACCAGAATAAGCCTACGCTGACAGAAGGGTGTTTATGTGAAGTGAAGGATGAGGGGCTGAGTCTGGAGACCAACTGGCTTGAACAGTCCTACGACTAGCAAACACAAAATATTGGCAATGAGTGTGGTTTACTGTAAAACCACAAACGTATGTCATGTGAGCCACAGGCTGCATCGAGTCTTATCGTCTTTGGGTAGGTTGAAGCTGCCAGCGGTCGTGTAAATATGTTCCTTTGTAAGGTCATAATCCATTTATCTGATCCTATGAAAACAGGTGAGTGAGACTTGAGGACAAAAGGTCTTTTGACTTTATGTACTTCTTCTGACTCCCTGGAGCTGAGGCTGAAAGGAAAGACATGCTGTGCTATTTCTCTGCTGTACGGTGTCTATGTTTGGACGTGACCCAAGAAACCTCTCCCTGCAACCCCTAGGAGATATCAAGTCTGGCAGCCCCTCAGAGAGCCCCCTGATGGAGAAGAGGGACCTGAGAGAAGCTCACTGTCCTATCCTGAAGCAGACTTCTGCAGAGGTGTCGACGCCCACCGCCCCCGCTGCCGCTCAGGACCCCCCTGCTCAGCCACCAGCTCCCGAGGAGCGTAGGGTCGCGTTCGACATCGGAGATTCTGACGAAGTCGACAATACCAAGGGGCGCAAGGTGGCGTTTGACATCGGAGATTCTGATGACGTGGAACACGGCAACGCAAACGGTGGTGAGTGAACCCAGAGGCATTCTGACAGTTCATGGTTTAAAAATCTGGACATGTGCACCATCAAGTTCACACTAAAAACTAGAGCTGTCAAAATTAATGCATTACGCCATTTGCACGATTGGATTAAAAAAAATTTTAATGCACAACAGCTCGCATGTCAAGGAAAAAAGTGATGATGAAATCTTCGGGTCCATTCGGGTCTCTGACGACTTCTTTAGTATTTACTGCTTCAAAGTCAATTTAAATGGAAAAGTATAAAACAAATTACATGAGTTACTGATGAAAACAATGAATCAAAAACACGTGGATCAGAACATTCCAGAGGTTCTGTTAAGTTCTACAAAGCAGCTGGAATTTACTTTAGTTACACGTTTAAATTACAACAAAAATACACATTTTAATGGAAAATAAGTAATTTTAGTCCAGAGTCTTTATCACCTTCATGTCATGAGTGTTTTTACTGCCACAAAATGAAAAACACATGGGTATTAATTGAAATTAATCCAGTGACCCTGTGATTAATCAGATTAAAATTTTAATTGTTTGACAGCGCTAGTAAAAACAGTTTCAAGCTGTAGAAATATTAGTCTTGAACAAGCTTTTTGCAACTTGTTTACATCTGTATTTATTTGTGCTTGAACCTGTTGACAGGCAGCGTTTGTGGCGAGTCCTTAAGTCTATAAAGTGTTGGAACTCGCAGGGAAACGTTTATCATTTATTTTTTTTACTATGTCAAATTGTGCGACATGCTGTGTCTGCAGACTTTTTAAAATCCCGTTTTATCCCTCTCCAGTTCCAAAACAGGTTCAGTCAAATCATCAGGTCCAAATCCACAGCAATGGCAACACGTCCAACCAGGTCCAGTTCAGTAACCAGGTCCAGTTCAACCACAGACCAGCACAGATTCCCAGCAACGGTTACAGCCAGTACCACACAGTCCACAAAGACTCGGGCCTGTACAAAGACCTGCTGCACAAGCTCCACCTGGCCAAGGTGGGCGACTGCATGGGCGAGGGAGGCGACCGACCAATCCGACGCAACAACAGCTATACTTCGTACACCATGGCCATCATCGGCATGCACGGAGACTTCAAGCATAAAGATGGGGATTTCCGCGCTAGTGAGGACGGAGACAAGGCTCCAGGGTCGGGCGGTCAGGACAGGAAGCGCGTCCGCATGGACAGTTACACCAGCTACTGTAACGCTGTGGCAGAGCACATGACCCCTGAGGGTCTGGGAGAAGCCGACGTGACCCTCGAAATGGGGAAGGAGGACGCGGGCAGTAGCCAAAGCTCCCTGGATGACGACCGACTGGAGTCGGACAAGGCCGAAGTCTCGATTCTCTTCCAGTTCCTCCAAATTCTCACGGCCTGCTTCGGATCCTTCGCTCACGGAGGAAATGATGTGAGGTACATGAACTCGGCAGCCACGGCACTGACAGGAAGTTGGTTTTTATTAGGGCTGTCAAAGTTAATGCATTAATCCATTTGCATGATTGGATTAAAAAAAAAATGAATTGTTTGCCAGCCCTCGTCTTTATACTTGACATTTTTCGATGGTTTTGGTTTTCAGTAACGCCATCGGCCCCCTCGTAGCCCTGTGGATCATCTACCAAACCAGCAGCGTGACGTCAAACACCCCAACACCCATCTGGCTCCTGCTCTACGGCGGGGTGGGCATCTGTGTCGGTCTGTGGGTCTGGGGTCGCAGAGTGATCCAGACCATGGGCCGGGACCTGACCCCCATTACCCCCTCCAGGTACAAACGCCGTAGCCAGTGCAGAACCTGTGTCTGCTCGGTCAGAAAACAAATCACATCCTGCACAGACATGACCACGTTTTAATGCTGTGGCAGCTCAGCGTTTGTGTCTTTGCCTGCAGCGGCTTCAGCATCGAACTGGCCTCGGCCCTGACGGTGGTGGTCGCCTCCAACGTCGGCCTGCCGGTGTCCACCACGCACTGCAAGGTGAGTCCAACACGCTGGGCCGGGACCCACACTCGGACACGAGGGGTGAGGCGGCAGTGAACGGGAACCACGGCAACCAGTCTGGACAAATACACAGCAGTTGTCAGTGACATAGTGGGGAGAGGTCGTCGGGGTCGAGATTCACAAAGGTCACGACAAGTGGTGTTGAGCTTAATCGAATTTTATGCTGTTGTCAAAGTGTTGAGCTACAATCAACAGGCAGAAGGGAAAAAATGTTTTTTTTTTTTTTAATATCCACATCACTTAAATTGATAAAGCTGAACTAAACACTTTTTTATTTTAATTTTTTTTAAATGCTGGTTTAGTTTGGTTTTCCTCCTGAGTCGGCATGAAAAGTAGGTCATGGAGGAAAAACAGAATGATGGGGTTCAGATTTAAATGGTGAAAACAAAATTACTATGTTTGCTGGATTTGAGTTTGAGAGACGTCAAATTACTTTTATGGTTCTTGAACCATAACGATTGCATAACATTTTTAGAGCCTCATTTCATCTTTGTTTTTGTTCACAAATGTTTTTCTGACACTTTATGGGCCAGTGACGTGTGGGGTTTTTTTTTTTTTTTTTTTCCTTCTCCTTTCTCTCAGGTGGGCTCGGTGGTGGCGGTGGGGTGGCTGCGTTCCAGGAAAGCTGTCGACTGGCGTCTGTTCCGGAACATCTTCATGGCCTGGTTCGTCACCGTCCCAATCTCCGGGCTGATCAGCGCTGGCATCATGGCCATCTTCATTTTCATCTTCAACGGCACCCTGTGAGGAGGAGGAGGGAGAAACGGGAGCCCGAGGCCAACATGTCGCTTACCTCAAGCCAACAGCTAAGGAGAAAAAGCCCTCCGTGACGCGGGGCTGCATCATGTTCGCTCTAGAATCACATCACCTCCACTCAGAGGCTGCATTTCTACATTTTCCATATATCATGTAAAGAGTTTATCATTATTCCATTTTTTACTTTGCAATTGTGTATGTGTATATACTACCATGCTTTGTTTTACATTTATTTTACAGGTTGAAATACATGAACAGTTTAAATTCAGTGTTAGTTTTACAGCTGTATCATTGATCACAACACACAGGAACATCATGCAAAAGCAGTATTTTTAGGTGAAAAATAAGGTTATTGGTGTGTATGTGGTGTTTTTTTTTTTTTTTTTTTTTTTTTTTAAATCTCCACTTGCAGAGTGTTGTTGATGCGTTAAACCGTTTCCTTTTGGACTGGACCGACTGGTATTGGGGAGCTCATCGTCTTTGGGAGGAGCTTTAATCAGACTTGCTGGATTTCGGACGATGTCACTAAAATGTAAACGCATGACGAGGCGGCTCACGTCTGACGTCCAGCGGTTTCCAGTCTCCTGAACCTGAAACGAGTCCGTTACTTGAATTTGAGAAGTGTCAACTCATGCAAATGTATGCTTTCAAACACCTTAAGTTTCCTGTTAAAACTTGATTGCATCAATGGTTCAATGCTTTAGACTTTGAGCCTGGTTTTTTTTTCAGCCTGGTTTCTCTCGTTCAGCTCGTCGTGGCTGCTTCCCGATAGTGTTTTTTATATTTTGGATATTTGCGTTTGCTCGTGCTTCTACTTTTCTCACTCAGGCTGAATAAACGGTTGCAGAGTCGGACTGGGCTGGTTTGAAGTGGACTGAACCGGGTCGTGCATGCCAACAGTATCATCTGGCTGCAGAGCTAATGCATTTCAAACCTCTAGATGCTGTAGATGCCTTAATAGTTTTATTTTCCCTTAGGTACCAAAGATTTTTTTTTTTTAATGCATATCAACATACTCTGATCCCCAGTGGTGGAAAAATAAATAAAAATGGAAAAATACTGCTGTGTCATGGTTTGTTTCTGAGTTTGAGTGCTTTATTATAAACTAATTAACTAGTTATAAACTAATGACTTTGAGGACTTATAGGTTAGAAAGTTGACATTTTATTGTAATATATGAAGTTTTACTACACATTTACCACACTTTTTTTTAAAGAACTTTATTAACAAAGTACAAACACAAGTTGGGACAGTATACAAAAACATACACCAGGGGCATCAGTAGCACATATACACAATTAACATCATGTACTACAATGAAAAAATTACATAAAAACATTCAATCACGCCAGAAGTGCATATTTAAAAAAAGGAGCAGATGGGAGATCACTTACCACACTCAAAGTACTGGAGGTTCCTTCAGGTTGACGTCTAAGCTCCGCCTCCTGATTCACCATCTGACGTCTGATTCGCTGTTGCTTCGTCGCGGGAAAAAAGAAGCTGTTAAGGGCGGAAGCGAAGCGGCGGCTCCTGCTGTGGCCGGTGGCAGATGCGTCTGGAAGCAGAGATGTGCATTTTTCATCAAAATCATCACGATTAAAGGAAATCTAACTCCGCGGTAAAATGCTTTTTTCTATAACGGGAGTTACGATATAAATTGTTGCAGCTAATTCTATCAGTTTAATGAGAAAGGAGAAATTTTGTGGCGAGTGGAAATCCATTGAAAAAAATGGGGATTTTATGAACATTTGTCATTTTATTATGTTTATTTGGGTACTGTTTGGTAAGAATTGCTCATTAATTACTTT
>JAQQAE010022317.1:0-10283 GCA_029823295.1 Pseudamia nigra | reverse complement strand
ACTAGGAGGAAGTCCCTCCTCCAGGGAGCAGACGTCACGTCTTTCAGCCAGTCAAGGACTGGCGTAGTGTAACAGGGCTTCTGGAGACAGTGCAGGGGGCGTGTCCCATAGTGAGATACCGAAACGAATGTTGAAAAAGAACACCGGCGCTGGACTGTAAAAACAACACATATATAAAAAGTATTAAAACAAGAAAAGCTACATGTGTAAAATGATAAGAACAAGCAGAAGCCACATAAAAAATATGAACATATGAGAGAACGGCAGCAGTAAAAATAAGGTAAGATCAACATAATTTGCTGGTTTTTAAAAAGTGACGAGGACATTAAAATGACAGTCAGGCCAAACTAAAAAGGTGGGTCTTTTAAAACCCTCAGCAGTCTGTGCAGCCCTGAGGTTCTCCGGCAGGCGGGTCGTAATGGTAACATGATGCTTCTCCATGGGTTCTAGTTCTAACCTTTGGAACAGTTAAAACCTCAGGGTCCACAGGGGTTCATAATTCAAAAACCAGGTAGGATAGATAAGGCCCCAAGACCATTCAAACCATTATAAACAACTAAAAGAACCTTAAAAATCGATCCTGAAACACTGGGAGCCAATGCAGTGATTTTAAAACTGGTATAATGTGCGTGTCAGCACACCTGTGGCTGAATTTTTATTTTTAAATCAAATCTTCTGGGGATTTTACGTGAAGTTACCAACAAAAAAACGAAACTGGCCCCATCTCGCAATGCTGAAAAATATTTTGAAAAATTCCTAGATGGGGATTGTGCTCCAGATCACCCTCCATTTCTAATCACTTATTGCTTGTTCCATTTTTGCGCTATCCTGAAAATGTAATCAAAATCTGTTAACTTTTTGAGTAATGTTACTTACAAACAAACGGTGGCAAAAACATAATATCCTTGGCGGCGGTAAAAAGCAGTGTGTATGCAAATGAATGAAAGACGGCACCGTTTGGTGAGATATTAATCAGTAAATGATCTAGGTCTGAAAATCACCCCCCCCCCCCCGGAACTGTTCCAACGTTTAAATACAGCCTGTGGCAACATTTTTAAAGTTGCCCCCGATGGACTATGCCTCCTTCCAATGTGTTTGTCAAGTTTCACCAAGAGTCCGAGTGTTATATGAAACAAATGGAAGCGTCAAAAGGTCCGACTCTGCAGGGGGTGGAGCTGTCACACAGACCTGTCAATCAAAGCCCAGCATTTTGACATTTGTCAGACTATTTGCTATAACGCCTTAACAGAGTAAACATTTAAAAAGGTTGAGCACAGGATCACTGATTAGAAGCAGATCCAAAGAAAATGTTTGAGCCCATGATGATTCAGGACAAAAGTGTCTTTAATTGGTTTTTAGACACACGTGACGTGGATGCGGTGTTTTTTTGGAACCAAACCGACAGCAGCTGCCCTTGGTTTTACAATGTTCAGTCATTTTTGCATCAGCCTCAGTCGCCCGATACAAGACTGAAACTCCGACACACACTGTGCTCTACATAACTGTCTCTTGTTCTTTTATTACAATAATTCTCCTTGAACGTCTCGGGCCCTTTCACCCCATTAGTGTCTGCGTGACAGGATCACGTTTAACTCCTCTATTGAGTCTGTGCAATTCAACCTTGCATTTTATTTTATTACTGCCACATAGAACCATTAGGAAAAACTTAATGAATCTACTAAAATCCACTGTGTTATAAAGGTTCCACATGGATGCTTAATTTTATGGGAAATGACAGAAATGGTGACCTGCAGTTATTCTCACTTTTAATATGACTACAACTCTTCTTTCTGTGTAGTTTGAATTCATTTGAGAAAACTGAGGCAGAAAGTGAAAATTAAAGCAAAATGCAGTTTGAGTGTGAAAAACAATGTGATAATAGGCAACACGAGTCGGGTTTCCAGCTAATCCGACCTGTGCTGCTGGCTCTGATCGGGTCTCCAGGGCCCCGACTCGTCTATGAACAGCATCAGATGCAGGTGTTCCATGTTGGACAGAAACGTCTTCCCTGTCTAGTCTTACGTACGATGAGCACAAAAAAAGTGTCCATAAGCACAGATTCTGAATCCTGCTCAGCTGAAACCATCCACTTGTTGCTAATTCTCATTTTTAAAAAATCAAAGCTTTTCGTCCAGCAGCGGTGCCTTGGAGATCTGACCAGCCTTGACACAGAGTCTGCGCGAACCGCTTCAATTTAACAAACAGTATTACATTGAAATTCCGAGGCATTAATAATCAAAAATATGAAATGTGCCTGCAAATGTGTTCCAAAACAGGCTGAAGCCTGCATGCAAATCAGCTGTGTGCGAGCTTTCTGATAACATTAATACAGGAAAAGAACGTTTGCAGCTCATTATGTTTATTTTTACAGCGAAGTATGCAAATAAGCTGCAGAGAACACAATTAAATATAAACACACTTTTCAAAATTCATTACTATTTGGTTAGGATTACAGCTGGAGGTCTCTTTCTCCTCACGCAGGGAGGCGGCGTCGACGTACGAGGGGGTTTTGTTTCCCATGATGCCGTTCGTTGTACACAGGGCAGCATCCTGTGCCTTACAGCAGCCCTGGTGATTTTTCAGTCTGACGGGGCCGCTGCACCTTACGACAACAGGCTCCATTTATGTGCATTCGCTCTGATCTGCACTTGACCTTCCTCAACAGGCGCAGCGGCTAAAAAGCCTTTTATATGATCCCACAGAAGTGTTGGTGGGAGCGACGTCGCAGTCACAGCCCCTCAGGAAACCGTTTAGGACCTATAAACTCTTTAAAAGGGACACTTCAAATCAAGAACTCGGATGTTCTTCTCGATGCGGTCGGCGCTTGGCGGAGAAGTCGGCGGCCATGTCGTGCATTTCTATTGAGGAGGCGCGAGACAGGAATGATAATGAATGACCTTTGTAAATTTTACACTGCACAAACTTGGGATAATCTAACAATCTGACGCCTCTTTTGGGAGATTAATCAAACCTTTTAGTCTGCTTCACAGGAAGCTTATCTTTGAATCACGAGACTATAGAGGACCATTACGCAAACATGATGCCTGAGATAATATTTTTCTTTTATGGTAGATTTTACCTCCTCCCTCATATCTGTTGTGCTGTTAATATTTGGTGTTTTTTTTCTTATTCATGGTGGGAATCAGCATAGAAATACAACACATTGTCCACGGTAACACCGGCATCATGATGCAGCAACACTTCTGAAACTGAAGTTCACCTAAAAACATGTGATCGCTGGTTTCTTTAAAGTATGAATGAAGATGAAGATGCACATCTGCCTAAAAACTGACCAGATGTGGGATGAATAACAGAAATGTACAATAAAGGATATGTGGCTTGATTCACTTCTTATCATCTCATGATTTACATTGTTATAGATCCTCATTTACATTTCAGTCTTATACAGAGATGCTCTGTATCTTATTAGATTAGATCAACCTTTATTAGTCCCACAGTGGGGAAATTCACAGCAAGGGCAGAAGGATACATGCTATGAAAAAAAAAAAAATCTAGTTTCTATAAATAATATAAAAAATAGGAATAAAAAATTAAATGAGAACACCATCAATAAATAGTAAATGCTATAATAAAGTAGGCAACAATATACAGTATGGTATAGTGGCATTATAAAAGTATACGGTATTATAAAATATTTAAGTTATTTACAGTGTAAACAGGGAATATTGCACTGAAAATTGTGATTTATATTGCACAGTGGTGAGTTGTACAACATTGGCCTTTGCACATTGATTAAACATGTTACATATGATTGATTGGTTGATTGATTGATTGATACATATGAGAGCAGCAGACTTGTTGTAGAGTCGACCAGCAGGAGGAGGAACGACCTGCCACACCTTCTCCTTCACACGTCTCAGATGTTTGAGTCTGAGCTGGAGGAGCTGTGGTGGCGTCATGCAGGGGGTGGAACAGATTGTCCATCGGAGGCGACGGCTTCTCCATCGTTCTCCTCTCTCCCACCCTCTCCACGGGGTCACGGGGGCACGGGGGCATCCATCCCAGGACAGAGCTGGCCTTCGTCTGTCCAGTCTCTTCCTGACCCAGCAGAGCCAGAAAAAACCACAACAGCGTCAGAGAAGGTCTTAAGGAGCTTCTGTCCAAAAAACTGCTCTAGATGTGACGTGTCCAGTCCAATTTATTGTTCAGATAGTAGTCTTTATGTATTTATCATTTTATTGCATTTAGTGTATATGTACAGTGCTTAAATTTATTAGAAAACCACCAATGCAATGTTGCCCTAAATTAACAATATTGGTAAATACCAAATTAATTTGTAATGTTTCCGTAACTGTTAATTCACCAGTATGTGCAAGCTCTTTAATCAAATGAAAAATTATTAGTGTAATCCATGAATTTTCCAACTCGCCTTTTAAAAAATTGTAGGAAAAAAATTGTAAAGCATATGATAATTTTTGGTTAAGATGCCACAATAGTTATTTTCCTGTATTTCTAAACATCCTTGATTAATTTCTGTCCACTGTGCCGGCTCAAGTTTGTTCAGAACGGTAGAAGGTCTCAGCGCTTCAGTCGAGGCAGATGCCGACACCCCCCACAAAATTAGATCCAGATATGGACAATATTCCAGACATAGTGATGCAGAATGTTTATACTTACAATGGGCTGAGGAAAAAATAACTACTGTAAGGTAATAAAGCTATAGACATGAAACTGACACCAAATTGTAGTGAATGTCTGCAGATTCAGTAATGTGTCCATGGATTTGATGCATCTTCAACATCTACGGCGCTAGATCCAGAAGAAAACACCATTATGGAAATATTTTTCATGAATAAGTATTGAACTAATGATGTGTATGCGATTCCAAATGCTAATGGTAGGTTTTCATGGGCAAAGAACCCAATAATGTGGGTCAAATAAATTTAAGAATATTACCTTTGGATGCAATAATGTCAAGGGGGAATAAGCACAGGTTGAAGTGATGACGGTAGGTTTTCACCTTGAAGAGAAGCTGAGCAGTCCTGGCCGAAGTCTGCGCTTTATGAATGCTTTCTAGTTGCATTTATTTTCTGAGCACCTTTTTCTTAGAGTATGAGCAAAAGGGGAAATGTTTTATTCATTGCAGTCTGTGTCACTTTCATAGAATCTATCAACTGAGATGAAACTTGTAGATAAAAGTGCATAGAGTCTTAGCGTAAAGCCTCTTTAACACACATCAAAGTCTGCCTCTGCATGTCAAATTGGCAGGTAATCAGTTCAGAGAACGCTGCTTATGAGGAGCATGTAATAATACAGTATGTATTCCTCCATCACTGTTCTCTTCTGCCCTTCATATAGCTGGGAGCGATGCTTTGGTGTTGACATCAGGTGACCATTCACAAAAACAGATAGTTCCACATTTGCATATTTCCTACACAAAAGAGATCTGAGGAATTTCAAACGTTAAATCGGGGCTAAATGCAACACAACTACATCCAAAGGCTGAAAGAGAAACTGCAAACAAACTGCAGACTGTGCGTTTATGCGAGTTAATATTCTTATCAATATCACATCAGGCACAAGTACATCCAGTTCTAATTACAACTGTATATTCTGTTAAATGAATGTGTTGCTTATGGTGTGGTGGACACATTTAGCTGACAAACAGTTCCTGCTGCTGGGAGAGTGTAGTGTTCATGTACCGTCGATGCTCCGGAGGGAACGCTTCCGTCTTCAGGTACTACACGGTAAAGTCCGATCCGAGTGTGGCTTTAAGTTAGTAACGTACAGTTCCTGGGGGAAAAAAAATCTGAGCCACATTGAAAAAGATAATCTAAGCCCATGTTATATTTTTTATGGCTTTATGGATCCTGCTGCATGGGTCATAAACAACTTGATCATTCAGGGCTGGTTCCCAGGTTTGCAGACTTTGCATATTTAGTGAATATTATGTATTGTATGCACTTGCCCTTCATGGGACTCTGTGACCAATGGGGACAACTGGTCTGTCGAGTCGGATCCACTGTACAGAGGTGGTTTCGGTCTACACTACCACTACACTTCTTAAGTATGGGGAAAATGGTTTGTTGATGTTCAGAATAGACAAAGAACCGAGGACATACTTTGCCATAAACGGTGATTATAGTTCAGGACTTTGCGTAAAGTATGGTACAACTGAAATAAAAGTCAATGATCTCTTTGTGCATCAAGAACGTTTCCCTAAGCTCTGCAGACTGGCAGATTTCATGCAATACCTGGAGACAGTATGCTGTGTTTATTTTGTGATTAGTTTTTACAGACGGCCTGTGAGGATGTAAGGACTGAATTGTTTAATAAAATGGCTTTGCAAACATTTCTTGTGTTGCATGATTATGAAAAACTGGAGTTGGGTTTTCAGAGGAAACCATTTGTTGTGGCACCTTTCATCTGTACAGTCTGGGGAACGAGGCAGGAAGCCTCATTTAGGAGCAAAATGTAAGAAGCCTTTTGTAATGAAATTCTGTTGGGCGGCTGTAACTCTGTCGTGGTGCATGACACAGTAAAGTCAAATCAAACTACACACGTAAACACACCTTCTCCTTCAATGTTTTTTCTTAATATTATTGTTTTTAACATTGTACATTAATACTTCCCCTCCTCGAATCACTACCTTATCGTGGTGGAGTGTTTGTGTTCCTGACTGAACCTCGGAGCTATGCTGTCGGGGGAAATTTGCCCCTGGTAGGGTCTCCCAGGGCAAATTGGTCTTTGGTGACAGGTCAGACGAAGAGCGATTCAGAAGACCCTTATGACTCTGCCTTCCTGTGGGCCCCCCACCTGTAGGAAGGGTGGTAAGGGTCCGGTGCCGTGTGGTTTGGGTAGCAGTCGAAGATGGGGGCCTTGGTGGCCCAATCTCTGTTTGGAAAAACTAGCTTCAGCTGGGAGGAGGCCGTGGGACAGACCCAGGACACACTGGAGGGACGATGTCTCTCAGCTGACCTGGGAATGCCTGGGGGTCCCCCCAGAGGAGCTGGAGAAGACTGGGGAAAGGGAAGTCTGGGCTTCTGCTTAGGCTGCTGCCCCCGCATCTCTGACCAGGATAAGCAGTACGCTGGATGGGCATTAATACTTAAGACATTTAAACTCTGAAAGAATACATATAGAATTATGTAGCAAATAAAAATGTGTTAAACAACCCAACATGTTTTGTATGGAAGATGTTCTTATCAGATTCATGAGGTAGAAAGAAACGGTGAAGAGCAAGGTGTGTGGTTTTCCTTCTGTCGACTGTTTTAGAAGTGAGATCTGAAGAAGCTCCGTGGATGGGTGGCGAAATGTCTTCAAACCAAATTTCCAGTCCAGTCGACGGAAAGAAAACCACAACCCTTGGATACTATGACCTGGACGACGGAGAATCTTCACAGACAGTAAAGAACAAGGACAGTCCATCATTACCTCATTCAAGAAATGAAGGTCCGTCAATTCAAAAAAATCTCAGAATGTGTCCTGAACTGCAGTCACCAAAACCAAACACTGGTGAAACTGTCTCTCATCAGGACCATCCCAGCAAAGGAAGACCAAGAGCTACTTCTGCCGCAGAGGATAAGTTTATTAGAGTTACTAGCCTCAGAACCGGCCAGTTTACAGAACCTCAGATTCTGCCTCGTTGAAGACGTTTGCTTCGTACATCGTTCCGTGTGTTCTTTCACAGTTTGGACGTCTCCAGTATTAATGTACAATGTTGGAAACAATAAAAATTAAGAAAAAAAAACGCTGAAAGAAGCTTCAACTTTTTATCTGGTAGTCTACGGGAGGATGGAGCTTTTACATCCAGCAGCTTTCAGCAATATTACACTTTGCATCGTCTTCATTTTAAAGCCCATATTCTTTCTCCCCGCTTAAATGCAAATAAAGCATTCAAACCATGTTGAATAAATGCAGGCTGCGCACAGCTCTGAACCCGACTGGACGTTCGGCGCTACTGTAGTCGCCCACATGTGTGACTTAGAATTTTTCCGATGTCCTATGTTGATTTGCAGTATTTCCCTCAGCCACTTTCCTCTTGTAAACACACTGAACACTCCGAGGCAGAGTAACAGCCTGAATGGAATACTTCAAAATCACATTTCTAATTCCTGTGTGATTTCCTTCGAAATGCATCAAAACTCATAGGTCGTCATCCTAGTTCTCACTCGACAGGTGACTTCATTTGTACCATTTCTTGTCTTCTTACTGTGCCTTGGACCATCAGTTGTCTCGGGCAGAGGAAGAGTGGACACAGGGTCAGTCGCCCTCTTGGTGCTACTACAACTACTGTGCAAATCCATATTATGAAGAAACAGTAAAGAGAAAAATCATTCCGTTACTTTGAGAAATGAAGGTCAGTGAATGTGAAAAATGTCAAGAGCTGCAATCGCCAAAACCATCAATTGCTATCATGAAGATCTGACTAAGAGCTGCAGAAGAAGAGTGTATTAGAAGAACCGGGGATGGCTGCCGTGAGAGCCGGTCTCTTCATTGTATTTGACGGTTTTGGCGGCTACACTTGATATTTGAAGTTATTGAGTATTTTCAGGACCGACTGATCCTCATTTGTTTGATGCCACATTATGGATTTGTACAGTAGTTGTAGTCGCACTGGTAGGACCATTAATGCCTTTCCTCTGCGCAAGACAACTGATGATCAAAAGCTTAAAAAAAAATAATCTTATTACAGTGTCGTGATGTTTTTCAAATGACAGCAACTCGTCTCTCGGTGAATGTTTTCCAGGTACGATGAGTCTTCTTCCAGGTTCCAGTGTGCACACACACACACACACACACACACACACGTGCCATCATTCAAATGTCAAACCGTTATAAAGCTGCAAAATGCAAAGCTGCCAGGAAGCAGAACAGGTCCAGAGTTAAAATGTGTGCAGTGAAGAAAGGCTGCACCTACGGCAGTCGATGATGGAAACTCACGTCTTCAGCCGAACTAAACCTGTTCCCCTCAAACTCTGCCCACACTTCATTAGTCACCTTTGGATAATTCAGTTTTAATTACTTCCATTTTAGTTCAGTCTGCTTTTATGATTTAAAAAAAAGGACTTTGGAAGTAACGGCTGACTTCCCCCATGCTCACTTTTCTTCATTTTTCAGATACTTGGATCTCCTTTTTAGCCCAGTCCTCATTTATTCCTCTGCTGTGCGTGTTTTTTGCAGGACAGCGTGTTGGCTTTGCGATCTGAAAAGAACGTCACGCTAAACGCCAGAAATGACCGAGGCCTCCTGACGGGCCAGCTCACTGTGGGTAAGTCCGCTCTCCACATCTACTTTGCATGTGACATTTAAGGCTGAATCCTGGCTTTAAATTAGAGGATATTTTGTTTCCCATTTGCATAAGTGAGTGCAGATACGCAAGAATTCTTCTCTGAGTCAGTGTTAATTAAGAGTATCAATAAATGTAAAGGACATATTTAATAAATACATTATTTAAAATTAGGATGGTTTTGCTTCATGTTTTGAACAGTTTATTAGCATGTTCAAAAACTTACTTCAGTAAGTGTAATACAGATTGACTTATGGTGGATCTTAAGATTTGTGTATTATCGCCGCCATGCGTTCGTCCTGTTTGTTTGCCTGCTAACGGGATAACTCAAACAGTCATGAATGGATTTTGATTACATTTTTGGGATAAGTTGGAAAGGACCAATCGATTTTTGAATTTTGGGACTGATCCAGATCAACATCTGGATCCAGGAAATTTTTGAATGATTTTTACCATTGCGAGATAAAGGCCAATTTCAGCATTTTTACATGAAACTCTATGAAGGGATGTCCAGAATGCTCGGCAAAAGAATTCTGGGTAGTGTCACAGTAGGTTCTACAATATCTCAAAGTGTGACCCAGATCCAGCAAATATCCTGGACCTTATGATCCAGAACAGTGAAACTTGGGATTTATGGAATATTTTACACTGTAAGGCAACAAATAAAAAAGGTCCAGACTTGGAACTAACAAATTGTAGCCAAGACTGATGAATCAGTACAGTGGATTTTTTTTTGCATCTTCATTATGTATGAAGCCATATGAAAACCACCATTATGAAAATACTGATTTGTGTGAATAACTATTGAACTAATAAAGATATGAATGTGATTCTAAATACTATGGGTGTGTTTTCATGGTCATAATGTAGACAAAATACACTGGTATGAAAAAGTTTCGGTACCTCTGACAAATTTCTATTGTTTTCATTTATAAATCAGTAGGAGTTTGAATCAGCAATTTCATTTTGATCTATCAAATAACTGATGGACACAGCAATATTTCAGCAGTGAAATGAGGTTTATTGGATGAAC
>JAQQAE010022316.1:0-10283 GCA_029823295.1 Pseudamia nigra | reverse complement strand
GGCGGGGAGGCGAGGTGGGGCGTTGAATTTTATGACATCCTGACACATTGCTGTTGAATCATCAATTGTCATGAATGAATCGGACGTGCGTCTCTGGCTGAATCACAGCGTCACATAAAAATGTCCTTTTCACACAGACAGGTTTCAAACTGTAATGGCTGTTCTGGACGTTCGCTTCCTTCATAAAATCATGGAAATCCTTCAGTGTTACATCGTAAACCAAGCTGTCAGTCAGTTTCTCCCATGGTTTCTCCTCCATCGTGGTGTGGAGAACTTCAGTGTTATGTCCCGCCCCTTCTCAATTTTAATTGGTTGACAAGTGAGTCGTGACAACTGAGCAGTGAAATACCTAGCGCCTCTGATTGGTCAGCACAAAAAAAACCTTTGTGTGCCGAGATGGTGATTCAGATCACAACCTAAATCTCATACAATTTGTTCCTTATTCTATTCCTGGCATTTCCTGAACATTTCATCAAAATCCATCCAGAACGTTTTGAGTTATGTTGCTGACAGTCAGACAAACCAACACAGGCAAAAACATAACCTCTGTTGCGTTCACAAGCTAGATGTTGACGCCGGCCGCCTGGGTGACAACAATACCCCTTCAGCCTCTCGAGTCTGAGGGCTAAAAACTGTGGGTCTTGAAAGGTAGAAGTACAAATGATCAAAAATGCTCTCAGCACCTGACAACTTTTTCATAAAATGCTAGTGGGGAAAGAGTTAAACTGTTGTTACTTTGAGATTATGGCAAGCTCACTTTATTAACCCCAATTCATACTATGAACCATTCACCTGTCTCATTAAAACCAGTGACAGATCAGAACAGACACTTTTTCCCAAATTGCCCAAAACTTAAGACCAATTAGTCACGGGTAAGCCATTACATTGTTATCAACTGTGAAACAGACAAATTGGTATGTTTCATCATTAGTTATATGTTTGCTGCTTTGAATCATATTTCAGTCTAGGCCTATTACGGTGGTCAATTACTGACAATAAATGAAAACTATCCTGACCATGATTCAACAGTGAAGGGGTGCTTATTTACATGAGAAAAAACTATGCCGAGAGCGTGCTGTTGGTTGTGCTGCCGCTCCCTCTCCTCTGCTCTCCTCTCCTGTGTCTATGATTGACAGGAGATGGGGCGGAAGAAGGGTAGTTTCTCTCTCACAACACACATGGGGGAGAGCTATGGCAGAGGTTGTATGGCCAGCTTTTTTGCAACACTTTTTAAACAACACCAACATATCAGCTTGTTTAAATTAATTGTCTCTCCTTTTTCATTTGACTTAAAACAAAAGTAATGTGGAGTTTGGCTTTGAAATAGTGATCGACCGATATGGGTTTTTCAGGACCGATACAGATACTGCTTATTTGGAGCCGATATACATTGAATTCAATTCAATTCAATCTTTATTTGTATAGCGCCAATCATAATTGCTGATTATCTCTAGGCACTTCACAATTCAAGGCCAAAACCTCATGACTATACAGAGAGTAAACCCAACCGAACCAGAGAGCAAGCCAAAGGCGACAGGGGGGAGGAAAAACTTCTTTTAACAGAAGAGAAAAACCTCCAGCAGAACCAGCGGCTCATGGTAGGCGGCCATCTGCCTCGACCGGTTGGGGTTAGTGGACAGAGGTGAGATAAAAGAAAAGAGTAGCGATAGAAAAACAAACAACACAAACACTGGTGATGTCCACAGGCACCGGACCGGTCCTGTGCCTGTGTAAAAGTGTAAAAATCGGCATAAAAATGTTGAACAATACAAACACTTAACTTGGTTTAATTGCCTAAAGCATGTTTATTTAACCAAACAAATAGAAAATAAATAGGTCTCGAAGTGCATGGATCCTAGACTGACAAGTTATTGTAGTAGTCATGAGCTATAGAGTTTTTCATGTGACTTTCACGCAAACACACACTATTCTCCACATTCCATACATTCTCCCCGTTCATAGTCTGCATAGTCTGCTGAGTGTTTAGAGCCAGACTGGCAAGCTAATGTTATGGTAAAAGCTAGTCAGCCTTCATCTCAGCGTACTTCCCTGCAACAAAACAAGACTGAATTGTATTTCTTACATGCTCTCTCTCAATCACACACACAGGCTTCTAAAATCACGGACGGTTTCCACATCGATGTCACCGACAGCATTGTTTCAAATAATTCACAGACATGTTGGGAGGTACTATGAGCTGGCAGAGCTGAGGCTAATGTTTACTCCGCTCTTAGGTTATTCTGCTGCACACTGTAACGTTAGTAGTAGTAGTGAGATATAGAGCACTGGGATGTTTAGTACAATTTCAGGAGTTTTCTGTGTTTACATTCGGCACATGTCTTTGCTCTCCAAAAGAGCAAACACGTCTTTTCTTGTGTGGAGAACCACACAAAAAACGTGTGTGTGTGAGGACAGTTTCTCCTTCAGTGCCTCTGCCACTTACGCATACTGTGGCTTGTTTCACCAATTAGATGGCGCTGTGGGCGGAACAATGCTGGAGACAGAAGTGGCAGGGGAGAGAGAGAGAGGGGAGGGGGGGGCAGCATCTGAGCCAAAATAAAACAGTTTTTAATTGATTTCTTAATACCGGCCCATCGGATTAAAAAAAAAAAACACCAATACTGATATACAGTGGAACCCCAGGTAACCCCGGGTAACGAACGCTTCTACCAACAAAATTCTCGGGTAACGAAAAAAAAAATCGACAAAATCATGTCCCGGTTAACGAAAAATTCGGGTTACGAATGTCGTAACCTGCAAAACTTCAGGCTACGAGTTTGGAAATTCGGGTTACGATTTTTTTTCGTAACACGAAAGACTTAACGTCCGGGTCTATCTCAGCTGAGTTAAACATCAATGTGAACTCCGCGCTGCATATTTGCCTTTTTTCACCTAAAATACTGCTTCATTTTGTCCTTTTCATCATGGGACCTAAAAAAATGGCTGTCAGAGTCTCATCCTCCTCCGGTAAGTGTCTTTATAAAGCAATAAGTGTGCATGTACAGGGGTGTAAGACATACTTTATATGGGAGTTTACATGGGTCCAGCATCGATTAATTGGTTTTACATGTAACCTATGGAAAAACTCGCTCCAGCTAATGAATGATTCGCCCAATGAACGTGATGCCAGAACAGATTAAATTCGTTAGCTGGGGCACCACTGCATGTCAAAATTCCAAATATCGGTGCCGATAATCGGCGTGGCCGATAATCAGTCGATCTCTACTTTGAAACCATGAAATTTTTTTTTAGTTATTCAACTGATACTATTTTACAAACATGGCAAAAACTATCATCAATTGCAATAATTTGTAGGCCAATATATTGACTAACAAAAAAGTTATTGTGACAGGCCTATTTTAGTCATTGAAATACTTTCCACTGCCGAAGAAAACCACAAATATGTAAAATGGAAGCTATTGTGTAGGTGGCATGTACATTCAATATTCAACAGAAATGCTCTAGTTTATTATTAAATTAAATTACTGTAGTTATTATTTTAAGTTTGAACTGACAAAAACACCAGTCCATCGTAGAAGGAACATAAGGGCAAATGGGTGTTAAAAGAGGGATATAAGAAAGTATGATGTACTGAGTTTCAGTTCAAAAAGGTGTAAAGGCTAAATCAACATAATAGGACATGAGAAAACAATAAAACATAGCTATGACAAATAAAAAAAATAAAATAGTAAGATGTCGTTTACAAGGCTGTCTGTCCTTTCTCACCTCCTCTCTGGCTTTCCTCTCTGCTTCCTCTTGCTTCCTCTGTCTCTCCTCTTCCTCCAGCACCTTCCTCCTCTCCTCTCTCTTCCTCTTCAGCTCCTCCAGCTCTGCTTCAGCCTCTTGCTGTTTCTGCCTCATCCTTTCGAATTCCTCGCTCTCAGCGTCGTCACGGCGGCGCTTCAGCTCCTCCAGCTTGCGTTCTGCCTCCAAGCGTGCAGCGTCGTCCTGTTCGTCACCCGCGGATGCCTCGGGGGAGCGTACACTGCCGCGACTGCAACAGACACACAAACATTGTCAAAATCAGACCACATATGCAGGTCACACTGTCTGAGAATTATGTCCTTTCACCCAGAGGCAAATGCACCAACACACATGTGCACACAAAGAGCAACAATCACCTCTGCAAAGATAAGGTTACAGCACTTCTCAAGTTTCCTGCCACTGTTTAACACTGTGAACTTTCAGTGAGTGACCTGTGTCAAAAACACATTACAGCTCTGCTCAAGCAAAAGCAAAAACAGTGAGAAAACTCCTAAACTTGATTCAAATTCTCTTTTCAATTATTTTACAAGTGCCTTCAGGCAATGCTGCTCTGCGACAAACAATAAATGTCAAGCTGTAGCATTATTATTCTTGTTTGATTAAAATGCAAACACAGCGTCCTTTTGAGACAAGTATGAGCATTTCTTTGCAAATTTAGAACAGTAGTTTTCATTCTGCAAAAACATTTTTATTTTACTTATTTATTTTTTTTGATTTATTCTTTTGAGTCAGTATATGTGCTGTTCTTTAACAACAATTATTATTTTGAAGACTTATGCTTATGTTTGTATGGCTGAAAGCATGATCTATCTGACCACTGTCTCAAGAATAATAAGTTACTGCAGTTCTTTTCCAATGTGGTCAGCTCTGCAGAGGCATTGATATGTGGTCACAGTTTAATATAGCTTTATAATGTAGTGTTTTATAATGTAGTGCTTCCATTCCCCCTTTACTTTTCATTGCCCTAAATTGTGTGACAACACAATTGCAATGTCTGTGTAGTATTTTATGTGTCTCATTTTACTATTACTGCAGAACAAAAGCATCACTGTTGTTCCTATCTCAGGCTGGTTGCACCTACATTTGCTACTATTTGTATGAACTGTATATGTATCAGAAATAAGACTAATGTTCTGCACTAGGTTTTAATAACTACAGTAGATACATGTTTGAATCTACCTCTCATGATAATAAATTTCATCAGCACTGCACAGACAGAAATGTCCTGTCAGCTGCTTTAATTTAAAACCGAACAGGTATTAAATTAGAATATAAATCATATGTGTCACATGTGAGTGTCTTGAATAATTCATACCAATTGGCTCTCCCCACTGTGGCCTGAAAACAAGAACCAGGATGTCCTTGGTGTGTGTTGTGTGTGTACCTGAGGGTCCTCTCAGGTTTCCGGTGCTGTTTGGAAGCCGCCTCCTCATGCAGAGCTCCGTTTTGCTTCCTCTCTTCATCCCTCTCCTCTCTGGCCCTGCCTCTCTCATTCACCTGCAGTGTGAATGTGCACATCAAGCACACGAGCAGTGAACAGACATGCTGACAGTGTGAAGATTGAAGAGCGGGTTTTTAATTTAAAACACCCCCCCCCCAAAAAAGAAAACCCAAAAAAAAAAAAAAAAAAACACAGAACATGAACATCACATCACACAGCATCCACTCGCTGCATTTACAATTGCATTTTTTTTCAGTCCCAAAAAGGTCAATGTTCTGTACATAAGCTGAGCACATACTGTATAAATTCAATCATATTTTTTATTTCTGGAAAAAAATGCAGTTTCTATCATAATGTAAGCTGATTTCTATTGTTTTCTGTTGATTTCTACTATTCTATATAAGTGGTGTCTTATAAACCACTTATACAGAGACAACATACTGTTTTATTATCAGTAGCATTAGCATTTGTAGTAATGTAGTAGCAGCTGTAACAGTGTTTCTTCAGAGGTAATTTATCAGAAAGTGCCAAGAACAATTAAGCGAGTGTACACTCAATATGGTTTACACTACTAGGGGAAATTCTAAACTACGGAGACATCTGGTCAGTTGACTGAGCTCACACTGACCTGCAGTAAGCTCCACAGCACAAACATTTAGCAGCTGCTGAATGAGCATCAGCATACAAAACTGTTCATTCCTGCCGTGCAGAGGATTGTTGGGAAGGCAGAGCCAAGGGTTTGGGCAGAAAATGGAAGCCATTATTCATACATTAACACATCAATTCAGACTTGCTTGAGATTTTATAAAATGTGGTAATTTTGTTGATTTCAATATAATAGAAAAGTCTCAGACCAATTCTAGGTCACTGAGGCCTGTCCTATTTCATTTCCCAATTTTTCAGGCCAAAAATTAGTAACGTGGTCTAAAACCTTTGACTGGTAGTGTATACACAAAATGAGGGCTTAATGTTTTCTTCTTAATGTCGTCTCCCTCAGACACTTGTTATTTGAAATGCAAAGACACCCTTCTGTAATAGTGCATTTTTTGAGTGGAGTCTATGTCATGTGATGTGGTGCTGCTCTCACAGTTGAGGTGGAAGACATGCAGAAAAACAGTGATCACTCTGTGAAATAGAGCATTAACCTTATTAAAAATCTGACCACGTGGCTGCAACCACACCTCATAAACTGCAGCCTTAGTTACCACCAGTCTGCAAATGATGCAAACCACACCGTGCCAACAAAAGGTTCATGGGTAATTTCAACGTCTGGCTCCAACATTAATCACAAAGTCAACAAGATCGTGTTATGAGGACAATGATTTTGCAGGTTTGCCTGTTTAATTCTTGTTCAATGTCTTCTCAAAGACGCTGAAGTTACCCCAGGTGATTTTCTGTGCTGTGCATCGCACCTCTACTGAAATTCTTACCACATGTAGGATACCTCATTATCCTCTGAGTGCAGTATTTCAGATACCCCAATGTCCTCTTCAGTGCAATTTCCCAGTACCGCAGGCTTTTTCTCTGAAGCATTATCTACATAATAATCCTGAGGTACCTCTTCAGCCTCCTCTGATGCAACAGCATCCTCCTCAGACAGTGAATCTGCTGACTTCACCTGCTTTGAATTTTCACTGACTATCAATTGTTTTTCTTCCTCAGTGAATTCCTATGAAAGGGGATTATAACACTCCTTTGAAAGAAAAATCAGTGACTGAAGGATGTGTATTATACACAGTTAATAAATCAATGACCATACCTTGCTTTGCATTTTAAGTGGTTCAGCGGACTCCTATGAAAATGAGGGTCACATTTGCAGTAACTGTTACAAAGTAAAACTCTTAATAGAAATGAATGACGATGAATAAAAGACTGACCTGCTCCCTCAAGTAAGACCGTCGTGGTTTTTCTTCCTCCACTTCCTCTTTCTGCTCCTCTTCATCTATAGCTTCTTCTGTTTCTTCGGGAGCAACCTCCTTTTCCTCCCTTGGCTCCTCCAGTTCCTTCTCGTCTCTCCTTGAGCTATACATCATTGTCTTTTCTTCTTCTTCTTCTTCATTGTCATGGTAGCGACCCCTGCGCCAGGAGGACGGCCTCTCCTCCTCTGTGTTATTTTTCTCCACGGCGATGTTGTCACTGGTCTCTGTCACAGCGGGATCAAGCTGCCTCTGTCTTTCCATCGCTTCCTTCATGCGTCTTTGCCGCCTCTCCTCACGTTTGGCCATGCGCTCCAGCAGGGCCTGGTCCTCATCGTCTCCACCGCCTCCTCCATAAGAGCTGCTCACAGACACTGTCTCCGTCACACTAGGAGAGAGACGAGACAAAACTATCACTGTATGCCCAAAGGGAGAAGCCCAGAGGTCAGAGCAGCTGACCTAAAGCTCTCAAGAAAACATGTGCAGCAAAAAAAATTTAAATGACCAGCTGCTGTATTTTTTAAATGCATGCACCCAGTTAGGTAATGAGTGTACAAAAAATGTTTATTTGAATTAATGTAACAGTAGTGGATTAACTTATTATCTGACTGTGGAAGACTACATCTGGCAGAATTACTGTACACTAATACTTTGAGGCTGTCCAACAGTGAAAGTCAGTGTTGTATACAGACATATACTGTATATTATAGCTAAAAGGAACTTAAATTCTTAGCAAACCTCTTTAGGGATAGAAAATATGAAATATTGTGAAAGGAAACAAATTTTATATAGGCTGGCTGCATTTCATTGTCAGCTTTCTGGCCAGTATGTTGAGAATGTGGACACTTGGTCATAGTGATAAATCTGCACCATATACAATATAAAAAATAAACTTTTGGTTAGGACTTAAAATAAATAGCAAATGATTTCGGAAAGTTCCTGACGACGTAGCAGCTTATTTCGCCCACTCGTTTTGCAGCTCTTGTGAGTTGCACTGTGTAAAACATTACATCTAAGATGCAACATGTAACATATGTTAAAAAACAGTAAATCTATCATACCCAGTGGACAAAAATAAGCACATTCTTTAACAGCCTACAGGTTGAACTCTATGTTGGGGACTTGGGTTGCATTTTCTCTGAAGATCCTTATGTGTCTTTCAATGTCTGTCTCTTCTGCTTCTCGCTAAAGCAGCACCAGTGTGCAACACTAGCTCCAGTTAACATAGATGGACCTGACAACTACAATGTACTCGTACAATGAACTGTGAATACACACGTCTTATTAAAATATCAGCTGTATATCCTTCTAAAAACATGATTCAACATATTCTGACCTCACAATCTGGCAAACATTATCCTTGTGTCTAAACAATCAACAATGGCCAGAAAACCCTAGGTCTTGTCTCAGCATCCTGCACAATCCCCTTGTTGTTTCTCAGACCCCGGATGTATCTCTGAGCTCACAGAGAGGAAACATTCATGACCACAAAGCAGTGTCTGTGTGGCTGGATGTCAAAGCAACCCACAACTTCCACTGTAGCCAAGCCAATTGATCTCATAGCCTTACATTGCTTAACGTTATGCCTTTTTGGGCCTACAGTATTTATGGCAAGTATGAGGTCATGGTTTGGTTGTTGTATTGACAGAGGGGTTTGGCCGAAAATTTCCAGTGAGCATTAGGACTTGGGTGTATAAATTGATTAAGAAACCAGTGCATGACTAGAAAATGCCAATGTAATCATTCAAGTTGTGCACTGAACAGTGCAAAGTCTTCAGATGATCTGAAATGTACTGGTTCCTTTCAAAAGCTGCTTTGTTAGGAGGCGTGGCATTTCTACCCACAAAGTAAAGGGACTCACAGTGGTTACAGATCCATAGTGTAAGTCCAGTCTATATCAGCAGGATGTCACAACTGTCTTTCCTCACTTGTCTTTTCTTCAGCAGGGCAAAAACTGGAAGCCATATAATCGACTGCCGACTGCTTCTATTTGCAGAGACTTTTCATGTGAGTGTTACCTGTGGTTGTTAGTCATGACCAAACTGTCTGGCTGGCTGCTGGGCTCCTCACTCTCTCTGTTCCTCAGCCTCTCCTGACGTGCCCTGCGCCTCCTCTCACGGGCTGCCTCCTCCTCATCGTCATCATTTCTCGCCATCCTGAAGGAGAGAAACAGAAACATGAAGAGTGAAGAGACAATGAGAGATATTTTCTGCATTTTTTCCCACTTTGACCTCAACATTCTATTCTTCAGTTACTTCTTCCCCTTTTCAATCAAACTCCAGAGCTGCAAACTTTAAAGTGAACAATTCTTGAAATTGGACTGTAATCATCACAGTGACCAAACCTAGTGTATTTGTCAAGACCTTTTTTCTCTCCTATCATGCCAACCTGTCAACTGTGCAACAACCAATACTTCTTATCGTGGCTCCAGTTTTCATGGCCTGATAAGAACTCAGTCTACAGACATGGCTTGACTGAGGATAAGAAAAAGCCAGAGAAAACTGCACTTCTGGCCCACAGCTTGTCCTGGCCTGGGTAGTGTTGGTACAGTGGCAACTAGGGTTGTGTTTGTACAAACAATTTAGACTTAACAGTTTACATGACTTAATATCTCTTCAGTGTTTTTTCAGATACAGAACTTCCCAAGCACATGTAAATCTATTGATTGTTAGACTTCACCAGCTGATGAAGACTCTTAAGATGCTTTAAATCTTATTTATACTTGACTCTTTGCTGTTCTTGTCAAACTAGTATTTTCAGTAATAGCTAGTAATAGTAGTAATATGCATATAGCAGATGTGGACAAAATTGTTGGTACCTCTCTATAAATGACAGAAAAACCCACAATGGTCACAGAAATAACTTGAATCTGACAAAAGTAATAAATAAAAAATATGAAAATTAACCAATGAAATTCAGACATTGCTTTTGAATTGTAGTTCAACAGTATTATTTTAAAAAACAAACTTGCAAAACAGGCCTTGACAAAAATGATGGTACCATTAATTTAATATTTTGTTGCACAACTTTTTGAGTCAATCACTGCTATCAAATGATTTCTGTAACTTTCAATGAGACTTGTGAACCTCTCAGTGGGTATTTTGTTCCACTCCTCATGAGCAAACTGCTCCAGTTGTCTCAGGTTTGAAGGGTGCCTTCTC
>JAQQAE010022315.1:0-10284 GCA_029823295.1 Pseudamia nigra | reverse complement strand
TTTCCAGTCCAGTCGATGGAAGAAAAAAAACCACACGCCTTGGATACTATGACCTGGATGACTGAGAATCTTCACAGTCACAACGTCTTTATTGTTTTCCTCAACTGTTTTATATTTCTTCTTACTTTGTGTATTTCTGATCAGTTCTCTTATTTTTGCATCAAATTTGGTTCATTTCATGACTGGCTTGTTCATTTGCAGCTGATTTAGTTGATTTTTCTTCTGATTTTATTCACATTTCCTTCATTTTTTTGATGGTGTTTACTTTTCATTTTTCTTCTTATTTTTTCTTCACATTTCCTTCATTTTTGATCGTTTTGTTCATTTTTCTTGTATTCTCTTATTAATTTGCCTCACTAATTTGTACCTTTTGCTTCTCATGTTTTGTCTTTTTCCTGATTATTTTGTTAATTTAAGTCAAAATACTGTGTATTTTTGCGTATCGCTTTATTTTTTGCCTTAATTTTTTTTATTACTACAAATTTAATGCCAGCTTGTTCCTGTCCAGTGTCATTCAATGAGCACCATGTGTGATGGCGTTAATGAATAAATGATTTAGATAAAATTTAAAAATAAAATTTTAAAAATAAAGTGATAAAAACCAGAATGACTCCTGTGAGTGACTTATGCCTACAAAGAATTTTAATGGAAGTCAACGGGAGTCATTTTTTGCATTCGTCAGCCCTGTGAAACTACTTTAAGACACGTCTGCATTGACTTTAGTTTCATTTTGTGCTTGTTTGCCTCGTGGTTCTAGTTCAGACATTACATTCAAAGTACTGCACGGTGTGTAACTCATGGGCAGCTGGTGTAGTACAGTGCATGACAAGTGTCTGAATCAGTTTATTTCAGAGTTCCTCTGCAGCTTTTCCTGATCAAAATAATCAAATACTAGTGAATTTGTCGGATAGTATTTAAGGTTTTCCAGAAAATGGGCTGAAGTGTTAAATATTGAAGGATTTTTTTACGGAGACATGATACCCTGGAGAAACCTGGAATTGTCAAGTACGATGCAACTGTCTTTAGCCATTCAAATCGATATAAAACAAGACATGTTCTCCATGGCACCATACGTCACTCCTTCACTTTGACTGTACTAAAATAATTTTGCTAATCACATTTTCCCCAGCAAGTCTCTTCACGAAAAAAAGTGAAGCATTTTGAGGTGCTTCATCCCTAATCAGACTCCTCCTCGCTCAGTCTGGGCATGAAGCCACAGCTCGGAGCAGAGGGTCAATAGACTACACTGACAAATAATTAATCTCCTTATTCCACTCAGTAGAGGTTCAGCAGTTTAATGTAGCTATCTATCTTATCTGGTATGATGATGAATGGTAAGCAGGCTACTCTAGTTACAGCGATTAGTGGTGAAACAAAAGAAAATGGACAATAATTGTGAAAAATCCAACGCAATTATTCAAAGCATATTTAGCTGTTACAAGAAAACATTTCATGACTGTCCCCTCATTCTGCTGTAAGCCTTGCTTTCTGCTGACTAAGGTGTACAATTTGCATGAATGCTTGTTCAGATATGCCAGATGTTGTGTCTGTCTACCTGTCCATCTGTCTGCTCACCTGTCACCGGCCCTGGCATTGAACCCATCACCCCGCGCTAGCTGTTTCCTACCAATGACGGCCATAGATCTATTAGTATTCAAAGCGGCGTGGATCCGCTACAAACTGATTACACCAATATTCGGTCAGGTCCATTGACCACGGAGGGAGGCAAAGACAGCAGCCGAGGTCAGCCCTGCTTGTGGACCTGCTGCAATTTGCCATGGAAGGGAGCGCCACAAAAAGGAAGCAGGAGGGAGAGTTGCATTTTACCCAAGAGACCACCACTGCCAAAGTCTCACACTGGGGCTGCAAAATACGATGGAATATGTTTTAAATGGGTTCATTTTTCAGATATATACAGTTGAGATCAAAATTGTGTTTTGTTTATTTTCAAACAAAAACCGAATTATTTTATGAAAGTAAAAATGACCAGGGTCCATACTATTAACCCCTAAAAGAACTGACATTTTTTATTCAAGCATAGCAGAAACTTTGACTACGTAATGGTCTGAGTGAGTGACCTGAAGTTAGAACTGAAGATTTGTCCAATATCCACTTACGGAAGGATTTGATGAATCGCTTGAAAAAGTATCATGTCAAAAACAAGACATGAGTTTAGATCTGAGAAGGATTGTTGATGGGCACAAAGCAGGAAAAGGCAAAGTATCCAGAACTGGAGTGAGAAGCATGGGCCAAATCTGGAAAAGAATATTTTAAATGTTTGTTCTAATAATCCTGACATCAGCTGCAGACAGAAGCAATTCAGGTGAAGACATCCTAAAAATGTGTAAGTTTATACTTGATTTTCCCAAAATTCCAAACTTTCTATATTTATGAATAATCTTGAAATTTTGTTTTTTTTTTCCCCTTAAATCTGACCTTCCTTCTTAAAATGATTTTGTGTAGACACACATGGAACCCAGGTAAAAATAACTGGATCGGAAATGACTAACAATGCGGAACCGCTGTTTAATGAAAAGCTCTGAAAAATACAGGAGGCAACTGATTTTACTTTAAATGGGTGTGTTTGCGTAAAATGAAGATTTACTGTATGTTTATTGTTGAAAGTACTGACATTATTTCTCCCACAGTCTAAATTTAGCCTAGATTGTGGGAAAGGGAGTGAATGCATTGATCTGTAGAAAGCAACTGGTCAAACTGTAAAAATGTCTCTTTTTTCAGGCAAATGACATATTTATATTTTTGAGTGGCAAACTAGAAATTCATATTTGGTGGAAAAACACCAATTTTCATTCACGCATGTTAGTTTTTCACATTGTTGTCAAGATACGACTGTAATATTGACTGTGACAAAAAAAAAAGTTTATAGGGGGAAAGAGCCATAAATTTCTACTTTGAATATAAATGCTTGAAAGCAGTGCAATTTGAAACCAACTTTTATACTGGGAACCGACTGAGAAAGTAGTGAAAAGGAAACAATGCATCTGGATGGCTGCTACTTAGCGCTGAAACAAAAGAGCAAGAGGTTCAATACATGAGGATGCAGATGGTTTTGGATGGAGTCGGTGTGATTTATAAGACAGGAAGCAGCAGATGAGTGAGGATACAGACCAGCAGGGTAGCAACAACAGCAGCATCAGGCTGGCAACAACAACAACAGGCCCCCATTATTGATGTTTAAATAATAGATGGGGGTGAGAGAGAAAGAGAACAAGTAGAAGAAGATGGAAAAGGCCTGCGCTAAAAACAGCTGAGAAAGGAATAATGGCAGAAAGGGAGGAAGAAGTTGGAGGTAGTCACAGCAGGAAGTCCTTGCAAAAAAATAGAAAGAGAAATAAAGATGAGACGGGTGGGGGGGGGTGAATCTGACAGAGAGGAAGGTCAGAAACAAGGCAAGAGAAGAGGGTTCGGAGAGTACTTTGACAAGTCTGCCTGCAGCAGCAGACAGACGCAGGTTCGTTCCTAAAGAGTGACATTTAAAGGGACAGTTCACCCCCAAAACACAGTAAAACAATTAAATGTGACTCAAAGGCAGCACCTGGGTACTTTTGTAAGAGCAATCTAGATGTCAATATTTCCATCCTAGGCTGTTTACTGGAGAGGTAAATAAGTCCAGATCTTATACACTACCAGTCAAAAGTTTGGGCACAACTTTTCCGTTAGTGTTTTTTTCTTTATTTTTATTACATTCGACGTTGTACAAACTGTGAAAGAAAAGAAGTATGCAGAAAACAAGACAATGCTTTGATGACAGCTTTGCACACTTATGCCATTCTCTCATCAGAATTTTGAGGTGGTTACCTGGAATGGATTTCAAATTACAGATGAGGTAATTTAGTAGACATCTTGCCTTCTTAATGTGCTTGAGTGCCAACAGCCCCATCAGAGCTAATACAAATACTGTACAAACCAATGTTACGGCAAGAAAGAATCAGTTAAGTCAAGAAAAAAGATGTGTTTCTTCGTTTTTACTTTTGCTTTACTTAACTAAGTGTTTCCTGCCATAATAATTTGTACAGTAGTCGTAGTAGCACAAATAGGGTATTGAATATGTACCCATCCGTCCTCTGCACGAGTCAACTGATGGTCTAAAGCATAATAACAGGCACTTTGACTTTTCTGTGATCAAATTGCTCATGTAAAACCTCAGTAAACCCCACTTTTGGCAGTGAAAGTGAGTAAAATGAACCAAAATAATAAAGAAGAAAATACTCAAGAAAATTAACAAAAATGAAAAAGAAAAAAAAAAATCAAGATGATACACAAAAATGAACCAAATAACCATAAAAATGAGGAAAAACAAACAAGATATTCAAAAAATACATACAATAGAATAAAATAACAAAGAAAGTGAACTAAAATGATCAAGAAAACAATAAAATGAACAAAAAAAATCAACAAAATAAGTAAAAAATATGCCGAAAAATTAACAAAAATGAAGAAAACAAAATGAACTTAAAATGAGTATAGCACGAAATCAAAATTAACTTTTTTCGAACTTTATGTCTTACTGTGACTGTTAGTGTAAAAGATTTAAGAAGGTAATAAATGGCGCAGATCTGTTGTCAAAACGAAACATGGCTACTACTGAAAATCTGAAACATGAAACATGCGGTTTTTTTTTGTTTTTATTTTTAATTCGAATCAGTATCAATGTGCAAAGTTTAAAGGAGTAAAGAAAAAACACTGAAAGAGAAGGTGGATCCGACCTTCTGACTGATGATCACTTCTTTAGGTAAAAAAAAAAAAAAAAGTCCCTCCTGCCCCATGCAGCAGCTCCAGTGGCCTACATTTCACTGTCTGTCATCTGATGCCAAATTTCCAGGCGCACAGTCAATATATCAATGACCTTAAAGCAGAAAAAAATGGTATTGTGTGCGGTGGGAGCTGCAGTAGATCAGATGTAAAGAAGTATAGCGTCCAAATGGCAAAATAAATTGTTTACTTATTGCCGTTTTTACAGTACCTACAGGGTTGCGTTCTAGCGCTGTAGTAAACACGGTTGTAGAAATGACTGTAAAAGCCTGTTGGCAGCTACTGATTCCCTGCACAGACATAAAACTAAAAGAGTCATATGAATCACACAATGGTTTTCTGTTCTTTTTAGTCATCTCGACTCTTGGATGTCTTAGTTTCTCGTCCAGATATTGCAGTTTTGTTAATCATCTAAGTGGTGGGGAAATTTAGTAAATGTGAGGCGGGCACTGGTTTGTAACGTCTGGTGAATCGTTCGACGTGATTGTTGTAGTGAAGAGTATCTACGAATGCCAGACCGCGCCAGCCGGCCAAAACTATGAGAAGAGACCGACTTCTAGAGAAAAAAAATTGGCTGCTATTCTGAGGCAGTCAGTGATGAAATTGTGAAGAACCTCATGGTAAAAAAAAAATAAAATTGCTGCTTCTGAAGGTTTCTCTTACTCTGTGATGCATTTCGTCTTCCTATACACGCTCTTTTCTCTATCTACCCTGAAGCAGGACATCACCCTCTAACTTTCCCTCCGTATCCCTCCTGTGTTCTGCATTCCCCAGGTTTTACAAGACGCCACTCAATAAAATAACAAAACCCTCAATTTGCAGACGACCACCAGCCCCCCTCCCCCACCCCCGGCTGCACACTGCACCTCCACACAGAGCACCCATCACCTAATGGGAAGAAAAGGGAAACTTAATTAACCTTTGCAAAAGGGAGCCTCATCACAGACACAGACCAATTAACTATGGACTTCAAACAGGCCGAGCTGGATGAAACCACAGTGGCTCTAGATCAAGGATAAATTATCCAGACTCCAAGCAGCCTAAATGAATACACAGCTACACTATTAAGACTGGTTTTAATAGGGGAACAAGAGTTCAACTTTGCCCATTTGAATACGCAAAAACAGATACGGGACAATCAACAGGAAACTGGATAATTGAGAGGTTAAAAGGTAAAGGAGTGGACTGAAGTAGCTACAAGCTGTGAAAAACAATGGGCTGTAGACGTTGCGACATCCCCACCGGTTTGTGAATAACTGGTTTTATGGACAAGAGTGTAAACTTAACGGACAGAGTAACTGTCAACTGACATCACCAATTGGTTTCTGAATTGCAGTTTGTTGTGGTTAATTCCTACGCAACTTCCTGATTGATATTTTGGAGCCAAAAGGCCAGCAGAGACGATATTTGGACGATTGGGGCTATGGGAGTGCGACAAGTAAAGTAACGCCAGCTTAATTTCATGGTAAAACCTAATCAAACATCATTTAACAAAGTAATTTTGAATCTTTGTTAGTGAAACCTCTTAACCACAGCTACACTGGAGATGCACATTAGTGGGGGGGGGAAGTGTTGTATTAACTAAATAGAAATGACGTAGGTCCGACTAGAGTTGTCATTCGGACCTAACTTTGAAAGCCAGGTATGGCAGACATCAAAGCCTTCTATTTGCCTTATTAGCTTAGCAATTGAAAAAAAAAAATGGACCAGATTGCTTGCTAGAGGGTTCAAATAAAATGATTGTGACTGTGACTGATGATGTAACTGTAAGGAAACCAGGGCTTGTTAGAGTAAAGTGAAAATTGCCTCAGAGACTACCTTAATGTGCAATGTCTACTAGTTTTGGCTATCTGCTAAATTTCAGCAAATGAAGCTATGTCTGAGAACAGTAATGTAACCTTTGCATAATATATACCCACTAATTAGCATGCGTACTGAACGGCCAACTTATAAGAGTAGCTAATGTGGCTAAGTGATGCTTCCAGTCCAACAATGCAATTAATAGTAAGCTTCATGAAATGCTTGAGTGATGTTTTTGTGTGTGATATTCAGTGACATCAAACAATAAAGCTGTTGACTACAACCAACTGAACACACGTCACTCAAGACACACAAAACAAATGTGGATGTTGGATTTTTAAGCCAGTGTTTGTTTTCTCTGTTCTGTTTTTTTTTTAATTTTGTTGAGTCCACACTTACTGTACACCAGGCCTGTCACGATAACTATTTGTTACTCGATATATTGCCCTAGAAATGATTGCAATTAGCAATATTAACCCTACGTTTTGTTTTGATTTTTAATAATTTCAAAAAAGGAGCTGCTTTCAAAGCCAAACTCCACATCGCACATGCATTACTTTGGCTTTAAGTTGACTGAACAAGGAGAGCCAATTACCCAGTGCCAGTGACAGGCTTTTCCATGTTTTTTGACTCCTCCCTGTCAATCATAGACAAAAGAGATAAAAGCGGAGGAGAGGGAGCCGCAGCGCAACCAATAACACGCTCTCAGTGTCGCTATTTCTTGTTAATAGGCACATCTCCACTGAGGCCATATATCATGGTCAGGAAAATTATTGCAATATTTTCCTTGATTGTTCCATAAGTTGATTTACTGAATATCATGACAGGTGTAACTCACACTTAACATTTGTAATGAAATGGGAAAATGTCCATTCAGAGTTCAAATTGACTCACACTGTAGATACAGCTGACTCCTCTTACAGAAACATTGACTTTGAACTAATATAGTATAAATGTCATATATATTCCTAAATGCCTCGAATTATTACACACTGTTCCTTGATGGCAGGTGAATTGATTATAATGTAAATGGCAAAAAAAGGAAGCATACAAATAATTAACATAAAAAACAGAATTGACCTGAGACCCCTTCTAACAAGCGAGAGAACTATTCATCACATTGGGGGGGGGCAATAAAGCTGAGTAATAAGGTGTTTAAAGGCTACGTTCTCTGTGTGTGGTGTAGATTTAATGTGTTATCTTAGACTGAACATCTTCTCTCTTAATCCCCTTTCATCTCCAGGGACCTCATTATTACTTATCCAAGTGAAGGCACATGCACGTTTGCACCAGATGCGCACACATACATAATGAAGACAAACATCTCTGAGGCTTTCAGCGCCCAGACAGATCCCAAAGAGACAGTCGTCGGGATCTATCTGACAATCACTCAGCGAGGACAACCAATGAGCCGTACAGTGGCATGACGCTGGTGTGTAGTATCTTCTTTAATCATCTCTCCCTTCAGTCAGAACATTAACAATAAATCAAAACAAAAAGAAGTATTCATAAGAGGAGCATCACAGCTCTTAAAAGTCACATTTCATGCTGCTTTTCTTACATCATCAAGAAGTTCAGCAGGGGCTAGACTAACTCTGGCAGATTATTTGGAGCAACCAAAACTAGGACATGGAACTGTTAATTATACACACAGCTACATCACGAACAGTCTACTGCTGACTACAGAGAGGCTCTACTCATCACAAACACATGTCAGATGGATTTCATGTATAGTTGAACAAAGAATGTCTCACACAGCTTGTGGCTCATGAAAATACACGTGCTTAAATGACAGCAATTTATTTCAGAATTAATTAGCATCATTAATCTCAAATGGCATCTAATACAGCTCCATTATTTGGGCTATTCATTCATGACCACTCTACTTCAGTTCCCTCAATATATCACATCACAGTTAACAGTTTCATACACTGCAAGTTTATTCAGAAGCGTTGTCACATCCATAACCTTTGCTCCTCACTAAACATAACAGTGGCATCTTATGTTTTAACTTCAGATAATATAAAAAATTAATAAGACCTTTTAGCTTTAGGACTATTTTGTAGCAGCTGCTAGGAACAATGGTGCAAACCCTGATGAAAGATACATGTTCTGTATATTACACCACAGTTCTCTGGTGATTTGGACAGTGCAATATTCTGCAATGAGATTCATCATCTCACATGCCAAAACTGCATAGAAACAGGAGGAAACACGCAATACCGAGGTGGGTTTTTTTCTCCAGAACTCAACATGCACGCTTTCTGAAACTGGAAAAGGCTCTGGTGTGATGCCTGCAGCTCTTGATCAGTATTTTTCAAGAAACAGCAGTTTAAATTTAAATTGCAACAAGAAGCAAAGCTCACATGCATTTCTAAGGAGATAATAAATGTGCCATATGCATATAAATCAGTCTCATTTTCTCTCATCCCCACCCTATCTTTCTGTTCACACACACACACACACACACACACACACACACACACACACACACACACACACAGCAGCTTCGTAAGGCAGATGCACTGGCCAGAAAAGGGATTACGACATCGCTTACTTTGGAGGACCACGGCTGCAAGCAGTTGGCATAGCAACGGACCAGGAAAGCCATTTCCACGGGAGGGAGGGAGCCAGTGAAGGGAAGTTTCCCTTCGTTCAGCAAAGGTGAATAAAAAGGGGAAAACCTTGAAAATAAGAGAATAAGTAAAAGAAGACAGCAAGAGACTGAGTCCTCTCTTTGCTGCAAGAACGAAGAAGCCTGGAAGATGAAAGATGAAGTTGAAAAAAAAATCTCCGGCTGACTGAGGAACAAAGTTAATATGCAAGTATCACCAGAGCTGAAGATCCAATCCCATGTGGTCAGCCTCTCTCTATTCTGTTAAAGCTATTAAAGCATTCAAAAGAACTGATACTCCTCACAGAGAACTGCAAGATGCAGAATAGTTGTGGCTAATCCCTGAGGAAAAGTAGACTGCATGGCCTGAGATAAGCCATTCAGGTTTGAAGATGACACAAAGTCCTCATTAAGTCATTTTCTTTTAGATACACATCCAAAAGAAACAGAAGCCGGGGTTGGATGAAAAAAGAGGTTCTATGCAACTGTGGCCCCACTGGGAAAACGTCTCTTTCCTGGTTCCAAGTCACAGAGCGGCTCCAAAAAAAAAAAAAAAAGCTTGCCTGCAGTTCTCTTCTGTTCTCCTCACTCTCCCTCTGTGCAAACTCCAGTCTCTAGAATCTTTGCAACTCTTTATCTGTTCACAGAGGTCCAGTGGTGCATGTCCAGCAGAGCAGCAGCTCCATGGCAGGGGCCACCGGCAGTCACCCCTGCTCCCTACACCCGGCTTCAAGCTCTCGTTCCCTGGGTTAAGTGCTAACACCTCGCACCGGCATTCCCTTCCTCCTCCTCCCCCTCCCAAACTGAAGCTACCATAGGATGGGATGCTGCGCTGTGGAGAAGCCAGACGCTAATGGGAAACGGAGGAGAGAGTGAGAGTAGGGGAGGAGGGAGGAGAATCCAGCTGAAAAAGAATGACATCACCTGTGCAGCGAGCGAGAGAGAGAGAGAGAGAGAGAGAGCGAGAGAGGGACGTGAGAGCGAGCTAGGGGAAACTGCATTAGATGGATTGACTGGTGAGCAGATGTGGATGAGCAAGGGAGAGGGAGGGCGAATGAGCATGACAGATATAGAGAGAAAGAGAGGGAGCATCTTTA
>JAQQAE010022314.1:0-10284 GCA_029823295.1 Pseudamia nigra | reverse complement strand
GGGCTATGAGAACTGAGGGCAAACATTGTTTTTAGGGCGAAACACAGTGAATTACACTGAAACATAAGCATGCCTTATTGGTTTGACCTGGCACTGCAGCTAATACTTGACACTTTATTGTAGAGGAACTCTGAAATATATTTACTGTGTTTTCTGATTTTGTCATGATTGAGCATTTGTGTGCTTATGTATGATCATTATGGTCAGCTAAAAGAACAACCCCACAGTGGCCTGAAACTTGAACAGTACTATGTGCTTAAGATAAGATAAGATATACTTTCTTTGTCCCTTTAGGGAAATTTGTTTTGGACTCTGTCCTGTATTTTCATGGAATGACAATAGACATGCAATGTTTACATACCTCCAGACAACATGCATAATAAAAACAGCAGCAATTGCACACTCCTTAGAAAGAAAAAAAAATACAAATGAATAAATAAATGAATAAATACAAATAGAAACCTAAAAACAAATAAAATCTTGACATATCTTGATACTTGATATATTGTCTACTGTCATGAATTTGAGTTCAGTGATGAGTTTTTATGTTCACAGCTCACACTTTGAAACTACTCAAAAGTGGGTGTTGTCAGATGTGCTGCAGTTGCATAATGTATAAACTTTCATAAGCACAGGCGTAGTGTTCATCCTGCATTAACACTGAGGTCCAAGGTGGTGTGTGTGATACTTGTCCATACTTACATATCTCAGTAAAAACATTAAAATGCTAGGTTGTGTGCAATTATGACTTGGAGTACCAAAGAGATACCAGACTTCTTTTTTGGGTCGAGACCCAAAGCAGTTATGGAAAATCACACACACACACACCCACACACACCCACACACACACCCACACACACACACACACACACCCACACACACACCCACACACCCCCACACACCCACACACACACACACACACACACACACAGAAGGCCCAGAAGGAGCCAGAGATCACAGACCCTGACAATTCTTTTACAATTATTTAATTTCAGTTGGTACCTAAGCTCCTCCACACTTACTGTGTATAGCAATAGGGTTATGATAAGGAAGCCATTAGCATTTTCGAATCAGTTTTTGTTTTTTTACCTTTTTGTGGTTCACTTCTTCTGTTTAGGTACGATCCTCTCTGCGATGCCAATCTGTCTGCTTTGAGACCTTATCACATTTTATGTTGCCTGAAATCAGTGGTATCACATTGTTAACAAAAATACATGTTTCTGACAGAAATAGCTTGGAGCATGCTTAACTGCATGTTTGTTGCACTAGAATGCACCATTCAGTATGCATTTTTCAAAAATGTTCCCCTCTTGTGGGTTGGCCGCAGAAGGGCTCATCTCTTGCCATCCATGAGATGTTCCTCTTTTTTTTCCTCGTCATGTTCTCATCCCTGTTATATTGTTGGATTTTTTTTCCCTTACAAATAACTGCATTTTGTGTTTACTTGTGTTATCTTTGTCTAATATTTAAATTTGTTTGATGATCTGAAACATTTAAGTGTGACAAATATACAAAAAAGTAAGAAATCACAAAGTGGGCAAGCACTTTTTCATAGCACTGTGTTTTCATCTTAGTGGCTTTCAGTTGCTTGCACTGATCATCCTGAAGCATCTTTTGATCAGAGTCACCGTTAAAATAAAATGCATATAAGGTTGGGATGAGAGAATCCTGACTGAAAGGTTGATTTCTGTGTCATTCCAACCTTTTTTTTTTTTTTTTTTGCAGCTGTAGGTGCCCTGTCAGTTTTTTAGACATCTCTTTTATTATTTTGGTCTATAGGGAATATACTTTCTGGGTTTTAGTGTAATTTAGCAGCCATCTGGTTTCCATTTTTTTTTATGATACTTCTATGGTAAACACCTGTTAAGTATTAGCATAAGGATGCTACATGTACTGGCTAATGACATGTAGGCCTGGTAGCACATGTAGCACTGTGTTAAATATGCACCTAAACATGAAAGGCACAAGCATGAGTAAAAGTAGCTAAACGACTAAATAAAATTTACCTGCAAAAATAGTTTTATTATATGCATGTGAAACATATTTGAATGTAAAATGTTTTCAAGAGGAATAAAATCTCTGCCCACTACCAAAAGACTATTGTTTTATAATGAGGTAAATTCTTTTTAGCCTTTCATTGGTTCATTTTTAAGTTACAGTGCATACAGTACATATAAATTAAAGCCTGCAACATATGCTGGTCAAACAGATAGTTTACATCAGAGGTCTTCAACCCGGGGTCTATGACCCCCAGGGGGTTATGCCCAGGTTATGCCCAGGTGTCTGTTACACATAGCTGCTGTGTTCACCAGGTGTTACGGTAAGTTATGGAGTTACAGCAGTGATGCCTGGTCAACGACACAGTGCTGCACGTGAGACTGTGGACACAGTAACACATTCACTTCTGTGAGCGCGTTCTTCACCCATCAGTGTGGTTCACTCTGGTTGATGGATGTATGAGAAGCTGTTATTTGAGTCTGGTTGTGAGTTACTACAATCAGGTAAGAGTTAACAGAGTTTTAGCAAAAAGTGTCGTCTCGCTTCTTACCTTTCTTTGAATGTACAGTATATTCTTTTAATGTACTGTACGTATTTGCATCTTTTATTATAAGGTAAACCTACTGAATGCGTAGTTATAGGAGAACTTACATGGTGTTGTTTTTCTCATGGTGTTTTCTGTCTGACCATTTTCAGTCATGCATCTCTGGATCCTAATGGAAATTATAAAAGTCAGACCCTTTATTTTCTGTGTTTCTGGAGAATTGTTAATCAGTTTGTGACCTTTCAATATAAGTTGAACTCAGTGTATGTAATGTACTGGATGTATATATACACACACACATATATATATATATATATATATATATATATGTGTGTTTTAAATTAGTGTTAAAAATAAAAAAAACATTACTTTGATTAGCTTGTATGCGTGGTTATCATACAATTGACAGACAATTGATGATATTGGTATCAGTTCACAAGGTATGTTAATTAATGACCACCTTCCTCACCCACCTTAAGTATGTTTAAAATAAAAACATGAATATATGAACCTGTGTATTATTTGAATAGCTTAATATTGAATGCACAATAACGAGATATGTTTATACCTGACATAAGGCCGAGTTAAATATAAACCACAGTTTTATAAATTATATATAATGGGGGTCCCTGCACCATCTCTCCAGTTGTGTGGGGGTCCTAGGCTTGAAAAACTTTGAAGACCCCTGGTTTACATAATAGGCTACAGTTCAGTTCTATGAGCTCATGTTAACAGTCAGTGAGGCTGAGAGCTACCACCACATAATAAATTTAGATTAATTCCAGTTCAAGTCTCCCGCCCTGATGAAATTAAAATGGGTTACCTGTATGAGAGGCCAGTGTAGATGTTCACACTGTGAGGAAATTCCATGCTCAGAGGTTCATTCAGTGAGAGCCACAGTGAAATAAATCCAACTTGAACAGATTCTCAGGGCCTGGACAGTGTGGACTAAACAGCCAGTCTTTGGAGTCTTTTGTCCAATCAAATGAGGTCACCTAAGTCACATTAAAGTGAACCATGGTTTAGTTCATACACAGTGCAAAAGCAGTTACTGACTGGGACGAGTCACAGGAAGATCTGGATGTCTTCTTGTGAAAAAGAGAACAAGAAGGAAAGTAAACAAAGGGTTGAAGAAGGAAAAAAAAATGCAATCAACAACATGCTGCCAGATGCAGACCATGTGTAAATACAGCACATGTAGATGATGATGATGATGATGATGATGATGATGATGATGATGATGATGATGATGATGATGATGATGATGATGATGATGACAGGAGGCACTACCAAAACTACAAACTAAAATTGCAGACTGAAAACATGTACTTGGAGAAAGTAACAAAAAGCTGACCCTCAGTGAAGGACCTTCTGTCCATAGATATTCAGGAAGAAAATGTTCAAAATATTGGATGAGGATTTATAAAAATAATTTGGCATAGTTGATAAAAGCAACAGGACATTCTTACATTCTGTTGTTCTATTTTGGATGAAGGCATTATGTCTGGACAGCTTATTTTTTCAACTATGAAACCGAATTTATGGAAGTAATAATAATAGAATCTCATGTTCCAGACACATTTCAATTCCTCATCACTATTTATTTATTTATTTATTTATTTTTCTCTTTTTTATTACTAAAATGATTATCATTGCTATTATTACAGTTATTATTAGTATCACTATTATTATTGTTATTGTTATTATTATTATCATGATAATGGCAATTATTATAATAATTATTGTGTCATTATCATTTCTATCCATATTACAATAGTTTTTATTTATTTTCTTCACTTATTTATTATACACTTGAATTGTTATTATTATGTATTGTTTTATTATATGTTTTTGTTCTAATACTATTTTTTATTTAGTTGTCATCATACTCATCCCTGTCTTTATTGATAAGACTTTTATTATTATTGTATTATTATTCCCCTACTTGAATCACCACCTTACTGTGGTGGAGGGGTTTGTGTGCCAGAGAGATTTTAGGAGCTACGCTGTCGGGGGCAATTATTGTTAAGATTATTATCATTGTCATTGTTGTTATTATTATTACTGTCATCACTATTATATCAGTCAGCTGTATTGGTTATCCACACTTTCACTTGTACTTTTACTTTAGCTTGTAGATATTTGTATTCTGATCATTCTGTTAGTGTTCATCGTATTCAAACACACACACACACACACACACTTGGGCATTTATGTGATCTTTTTCTTACATTATATACGTATGTGATCATTGTTATTTAGGTTTGCTAGACCTCTGTGTTTTTGTTTTTGGGATGTGGTTCACTGGTTCATGTGTAAATATTTTCTCTCTCTATTGCAAAGTATGAATAAAAAAATGAAATCACAGATATTGTAGTTGAGGTATTGCCCCAAATGGCCATAAAAATCTGTTGCAAATTCAGTTTAGTTTAATTAATTCTGTCACTGAAAGGGTAAAGGAAAAATCCATTAAATTTTAGGGTAATCCTGATTGTTCGCTTTTTCAGTTTTTGCTACGATTGTACATTTGTGGATGGGCCCAGGCAGTGTCTGTACATGTGAGATATTTAAATCTAGAAAATGCACTAATGAGCTTTCTGTGTAACTTCTACACAGAACAAAACTAGAATGTTAAGCTACTTATAAAAAATGATCAAGAAATACCATTTAAACACACACAAATACATTCCTCAGTAGTTTAAAGCACAAGTAAAAGCAAAGAGAATACATATGTGACAGTGCATCAGGAGGTAGCGCAAGACATCCAATAACCAGAGTGTTAAAGGTTCAAACTCGGCTTCATCCCAGTCATTGTGTCCTTGGGTAAAACACTTCACCCACCTTGCCTTGTTTTAATGTGTGTTTGGTGATGGTCGTAAAAAGGCCGTTAGTGCAGACTGGCAGCCACATTTCCATCATTTTGCCCCAGGGCAGCTGTGTCTTAAGATGTACAATAGCTTACCACCACCAGTGTGTGACTGTGGAGTGAATGAATAATGGATTCAGTGTAACGTGCTTTAGGGTGATTTGGGTATCATAAAAAGCACTGTATTAAATCCAAACCATTATTATAACTATTACTGGTCATAATGTGCTCTGTGTTGGCTGTATTTAAACAGGGAGCTATATGCAAAAAATCTGAGGAATTTAGGGAGTCATCATCAAATGTCATTTTAACTTTGATATACATGACACTGAGCATCCAGCCGAATCTGCAGTGGAATAGGCTGCATAAGCGGATGCTAAACTGAAACTGTCATATAATTAAAAATTCCCGCTATGTCGTTAAACGTTCCATGTTTCAGTCTCTAAGTGTAACCATATGGCTATTTTGTTGGACCATTTTAAGAACAGACAGTGCGTAAATTTCCACTCCTCAAAAGCTATAATTTTAAGTACCCCTCTATTACAGGGAAAATGACAGGCTTGGTTTTGCACAGTTGCTAGAGAGTATATTTGCAGAAATTTGTTCACTTTGGCCTCAGCACTGACAGCTGACTTAACCTAAAATGGCAAGTGGTCTTTGAATGAAAAATTATACACTTTGACAGTTCTTTTCATCAGTTTTATACACAGGGGATGTGGCTGAAATATTGTCATTACTTTAGACAGTACTCCACTCATGGACTTCCTTTGGTCACATCTAGTTTATCTGACGTTAGTCTGCAATAAATTATATTCTCTTTAATATCAATACAGTGGAAGTGATCTGCCTCTGTGGTTTTTAAGACATTTTCATTGGCATTTACTTCCAAGTCAGCGCCACTTCATAGCTGTAATGACTACTTTGAACCAGAACGTAGACCAGATTCAAAAACATTTCCACTATATTGTTATTATGTATTATAAATTATTCTTGAACTAGTAGCACATTGATGTCAGGCCAGACATCACAGCTATGTGGACTAAAGCAGCTCGGACTTTATCTACAAACAGTAATGAGTGTAAATTAAAATGGAAGTGTTTGTGAATAGAGATGTCTGTGGCATGTCCCTCTGAGAGCAGCAATATGTACAGTATCATACACCAAAACACACTGGATGCCCATTGTTTAGGCTGAGGAGTCCAAATGCATTCTCAGACTTTTTAACAGTTGTGAAATTGCTTGTGTCATCATTTTAATTGTCATCAGGCTGTGAATTATCAACAGTGTAAAGGGTTTGTCTTCCACTGAGGTTGCAAACTCCTTCAACTCAAAGTCATTTTTTATCTAGTTTATTTCCAGGGTAGCCAAAAAGCTCCTTGGGGATGAGTGAGTTCAATCCCAAATTCCTCAAGGCTCTGGATGTTGTGGGGTTATCCTGGGTGACATACTTTTTCAGCATTGGTCAGGATCATTGCTTCTGGATTGGCAAACCGGAATGGTTGCTCCACTCTTTAGGAAGGGGGACTGAAGGCAAAGCTGTCCATGTACCAGTGATCTACATATATTCCCAGTGTCATCTATGGTCATGAACTGTGGGTAGTGAGTAAAAGTACCAGATTACAAGCAAGGGAAATGAGTTTCCTCAGCAGTGGTTTTGGTCTTGGAACTCTGCCATGTAGGCCATTGTGCCCAGGCTCTTTCTTATGGTGGAGGCCTGCAGTTCTTTGGATGTTGTTGAGGAGTCTTTTGTGACCTCTGGGATGAGTCGTCACTGCACCGTTGGGGTAATTATAGTAGTCCGGGAACTCCTGGGAAGGTTCACCACTGTTCCATGTTTTCACCATTTGTGGATAATGGCTCTCACTGTGGTGGGCTGGAGTCCAAAAGCTTTAGAAATGACTTTTCCAGACTGATAGAGCTCACTTACTTTGTTGTTCCTGAATTTCTTTGGATTCCAGCATGATCTCTAGCTTTTCAGGATCTTTTGGTCTACTTCACTTTGTCAGGCAGGTCCTATTTAAGTGGGATTCTGATTGAGAACAGGTGTAGCAGTAAACAGGCCTGTGTGTGGCTAGAGAAATTGAACTTAGCTTTCCAAAGATGTGATAACCATAGTTAATTTATGTTTGAACAGGGGGGGCAAGCACTTTTTCACACAGGGCAATGTAGGTTTGGATTATTTTTTTCCCTTTAAAATAAAAACCCGCATTTAAAAACTGTATTTTGTGAATTTGTGTTATCTTTGTCAACTATTTAAATTTGTTTGATGATTTGAGACATGTAAGTTTGGCAAATATACAAAAAGTAAGAACTCAGGAAGGGGGCAAACACTTTCACAGCACTGTATCTGTCTTTTACATTTTTTTGTCTTGTATTATGCTTTTTTAAGTTGTATTTCTTCTTATGTATTTGAAGTTGCTTTTTTCTTGAAGTTTAGTTTTGATACAATACATCATGTTTTATGTCTTGTTACATCCTCTATAGACAGCCTACATATGGCACATAACTTCAGAAAAAAATTAGTTTTCAGTCAATGGCAAGTGGCAGATAACGTTCTGATCCTCACTGAATTCTGATGAAATTTACACATACCATCTCTGTGAATTTTAAAGATACAAGTAAAAATGACGCCGAGGTTTGATGTAAAACTATTGAGATATAAGATATGAAAGCACTTAACTGTAAGACTATAAAAAGCATGTGAGGTACATTATGTTTCTCTATAATCTGTTCAGAGCTGCTGAAGAGTCTTCACAGTCAAACATGAGCAGGCGTGGAATGATTTTCATTTCTTTCACTACTCGCTAGAAGAAGGAGGCTAAATTTGCCAAAACAGTGTAGTGGTGTATATCACAACATGTCCATTGAATGTAGTTGCACTACTTCTGTGAAATATGTAGCATTCTTTATAAAAATTGTCTTTTAAATTTACAAACATCATATGTGTTAATGATGCTGTACTTCGGTCAGAAAACTGTCTGCCACCCAACAGTGACTGTTTTGCAATTTTTACCAAAGTTCTGTCCTGTAATGTGGAAGAGAGGCAGAAGGAAGGAGCTGTGACATACAGCATTATATCTATAGTGTTTTGCATTTGTTACATCATTTTAATTTAGCTGCATTTATTGAGTGTAATATGCACTGTTGAACACATCAAAGTATCTTTTGCCAAAGCACAATTGTCCCACTTGCCCCATCCTCCATCTCACTTGCATTCACATTACACCAGACCCAGCCAGGCCTCAGCACAGTTGTCTTGTAATCAAACTGCAATAACACACCCTCCTGGATTCCCTCCTTGATTTATCAGCTATTCACTGCAGCAATTTTCAGGTAATCATACTGCCCACATGAGAAGATTTTTGTGGAGGTGTCAGGAGGTGAGGTTTATGCATCATGTCCATGCTCGGTAAATGTACTTGTGTTTAAATATGACCAAGGGTGAGATAAAAATAATTGTGTATTCCCATGCATTAAAGCAAATGTAACAAGCAACATATATTTGTACTTAAATATGTGCGCAATATTAGGAAAATTTGTCAGAAAAATACATATAGTACTCATGTAAAGTTTTGATGACTAAAAAGGTTAATGAAAAATACTAAAGTATTTGTCATTATGTTATACCTCTGTTTACCTTTCACTTAAAATTACACATATTCCCTTTATGCAGAGTTTGTAGTCATAAAAACAGCTTAACAAATGTCATTTTGCCATACTGCTCCTAGCACTAGAAACTCCACAGAGGTCACTGTGTGCTTCTCTAGTTCGGACAGGACAGTGATGGGTGCACGTGGAGCCCTTTATTATAATCTGTTTTGATAGGTTATCCTTGAATGGGAGTTGTTTTCTTGTCCAGAGAAAACCCACTGCGGCTGGAACGAGCTGACACTGTAATCAGACGTGTGCCACTGGAAAGAAAGACATGCAACCTGAGATGCAACATTAGCAGCCAAATAGTATGCAAAGTCCAGGGGCTGCGTTTCAGCGACCAGCAGCTGCAGTGCTCAGCCCTCATGTATCACTGCATTGTGATCAATCAGAGATTCACCACACCGAGCTGCACTGAAAACCAATCTAACCTTTGAGTCATGTAATAGATACCTTACAGTACATGTCAAATAAATAATGCATGACTCCTCCCAAAGATATTCAGCACTTGGCATTCAGTTTTGTGTTCTTTTTCAAACATCTCTCATCCTATCCTGTTTGCTGTTCCCTCCACTATTCTACTATGTTTTACATTTCTGAATCAATGCTTGCGATGTTCAGAGACATTCCTACTTCATTACTACATTCAGCACTTAGACAAACATAACTTTAGACTCTCCAGTGGTATCAGAAAAGGCTGCTGAGGCTCTTTTGCTTTTCTGGAGGACAAACCCCTTATCAGGTAACTGCATGGCTCCTTGCACGACGTCTAATGTGAATAAACCTATTGGTAGTGCTTGTTTTTTTATCTTTACAGGTGAGCCTCATCATCTAAAACCAATAACCAAAGAAAACTTGCATATTAGCACTATGAGGTTTCAAGATACATTTATTATAGATTTATTCAAACTAACATTAGCTCAGCATTAGCACTAGTTATCACTACATTTCATATTTAGCACAACTGTGACAAAGCTCACAATATTAATTCACCACATTATGGAGTCAACAATGTGTTTAGTGACCTATTTCATTCTACTAGTTAGCACAACAAAGTGAAAACTAGAGTACACAGAACAATGTAATAATGAAGTAACTTAACGAGTCATGTGAGGAGAAAATTTTTCCAACGTCACCATACATGCCTGGAGTCAAGGGCGTAGGTTTGGTCTCAACATTGGTCGGGACGATATAACAGCATAACCTGCATGTACACTTTTTGCTG
>JAQQAE010022313.1:0-10284 GCA_029823295.1 Pseudamia nigra | reverse complement strand
AAACGACATCGGCCCGATACCGTGACTAAATCCGATACCACCCGAGTTTCCAAAAACAGCCGTATCGGGGTCCGATAGCGATACTGAGTATCGGCTCGGGACATCTCTAATTATAATAAATGTCACTAGGCTATTGTAATAATGGTACAATAGTGGTTGTATTATGATAGCACTTGCAACACTTGTTGGTTAGTCAGAAAAGCAAGTGTTGCAACCTCTATTGGAATACGACCGCTACTAATATGACATAGCTTTGAAGTGCCCCCAAACAAGAGACTGAATGTGTGGCAGCTGCAAGGTTGTATTCATGCATGCTAGGAGGTGAAAGCAAAGAGTTGTTCTTTTTGTTTTATTCAGAGGCAACAAAACCTGGAGCGACTCTTGACATGCTACAGTCTCCTCTGTCTTCTCTTATCTGCTCCAACTGTAGCAAATGTACAGTAAGGACCATTGAGCCGTCAAGTCGATCTCTGCTCTTTTTCCCCGAACAGTGGCACGTGAGGCCGTGTCCACACTCAGCCATTTGCATTACCATTTCTGCTATTACATTCAAATCTCACAAGTTTTCTAAAGCAGCAGTATTTGTCTTCTCAAATCCCTGTGGTGAATAAGAATGTCAGTAAGGTTTTTTCCTCAAACCCTCAAACGTCCACATTTCCATCTTATTGTATATTTGATCGATCTTATTACTTTGCATGTTTTGCATCTTTGTTTTTATGGATGTTTTCATCCTGTCGTATCATATTTCATATTTTTGAATTTTTACCATTGTCTTCTTTAACAAATGGTTTAAAACCAAAAATAATTATGAGTCCTTCACTTTTAAATGAGGCCAAAAATCAGTCCTTAACATCAAACCAGTAAAACTGGACGTTTATTGACACTTATCAGAATTGACTGATGTTAAAATATTTATGTATTTATGTGGACACAGCTCCACAGCAACATTTTTTTTTCTGTAATCAGCATTTCTACATGTATGGCATCCATTCCGTTCCAGTGTCTGTTGAACACAAACACACCTCATTCTACTTAAAGTGCCGATGACATCCTTTTCAGTTTTTCATACTTTTCTACCATGTTGCAAATGAAAATGATCATCTTAAACATACCAGAAAGCACAAAACACAAAAGTCTACGTATCTCCTGGAAATCCTTTGGTAAAGCAAATCTCATTCCCAAGTCTTGCAAATGCTCGGTTGCAAGATTAATTTTTCACCTTGTTTCAATATGACCTTTAAGTAAGACAGACATCCCTATACGGTTGTACTCACTGCAGCGGTGGTGGTTAATAGTTTAAGCAAGCATTAGTGTCTGGGAGAATGTAAACAGCCACACCAGTTAGAACTGTAGGTTACAACAGCAAACTCGGTAGGTGATCAAAGGATCAAGCTGAATGGAGCAATATGTATTGACAGCTTGGCTCTGTGAGCACTAGTCGTTAACATACATGGACAGTTCACTTCTGCTCTTACCACAGTCATGGTTGTGATGAATGCTGAATGATGTGTCCTCTTCACTTTAGCCCACTTTCACTCATGACAATCACACAACATGCATGTACAAAGTTGGAATCCGCAGATCTATTCTGCCCATTTTGGGTTCACTGGATCGAATGTTGGCTAGCCCTTTGGCAGCCCAGCGTGACAGCACTACCTGGTGGCACTGGAGGAGAGTATACAAAGCCCGGCTTCTTAAGCGGGGTGTGCATGGCTTGTCAGCTGCACAACTCTGTGCTGTAGCAGGGTACAAATAGCTCGGCTTCAATTTGTCAGCAGTCACACAAGTTTCTATTTGACGCTAGCCCCACCGGCCTCTATTGTTTCCAAAAAGGCTTCCTAGTGAAACTTTTCCCCTCACCTGGAAACTCCAAATAAGGCATATCCACTTGTTTCAGGAAGAGAGCTCACTGCCTGTAATGTTGTGTTTTCATTCTGAAATAATTCAATTCAATTCAATTTTTATTTGTATAGCACAAATCATAAGTGCAGATTATCTCTAGGCACTTCACAATTCGAGGCCAAGACCTCATGACTATACAGAGAGTAAACCCAACAGAGCAAGCCTAGGGCGACAAGAGGGAGGAAAAACTTCCTTTAAGGGAAGGGAAAAACCTCCAGCAGAACCAGCCGCTCCGGGTAGGCGGCCATCTGCCTCGATCGGTTGGGGTTAGTGGACAGAGGAGAGACAGCAGAAAACAGTGGCGATAGAACAACAAGCAACACAGATACTGGGAACTCCATAGACATTGGACCGGTGCAGAACCAGCAAACACAGAGCAAGGACATCAGGAGACCTAGCGACCTAGAGATCTAGGGCAGAGGGAAGAAGCACAAAACTACAGGGAAGATGCAATTACGTAGTATCACAGTATTGCAAAACAGAAAATAAGACAATAAGACAATAAGAAGGCAGGTAGACAGGGACAGAAAAAGAGAGGCGACTGGACAGGTGAGAGATAAAGAGAGAAAATAAATATGGAGAGAGAAGTCGAGGCAGAGAGAGAAGAAGAGAGATGGTGGGAGAGAGAGCGAGAGGAAGGGAGGAGATTTTGCGAGAGAGGTATGAGAAGAGTTAAAAGGGAGATAGAGAGGTTGAAAGCAAAGCTCAGTGCATCACTGTCCCCCCACAGCCTAGGACTATGGAGCAGAACCAAGGGATGATTGAAGGTTTTCCTGACTTAGACTTAATCATATGTTTTGTCAACCTCGACTTAACTACCGTATATGCTTTGTCAAAAAGGAAAGTTTTAAGCCAAGTTGCATCCTGCACCCATGCTGGAAGTTGGTTCCAAAGGAGAGAAGCTTGGTAACTGAAGGCTCTGCCTCACAGTCGAGTTCTAGAGATTCTAGGAACCACAAGTAAACCTGCACTGTGAGAGCGGAGAGTTCTGACTGGATTGTAGGGAACAGCAAGGTCTTTGATATAGGACGGAGCCTTGTTGTTTTGGGCTTTATAAGTTAAGAGGATGATTTAAATTCAATTCTAAACTTTACAGGTCGCCAATGACGGAAGCTAATATTGGAGAAATATGATCTCTCTTACAGACTCCAGTTAAAACTCGGGCCGCAGCATTTTGGATCAGCTGGAGACTTTTTATGTCTTTATTTGAGCATCCTCCCAGTAGTGACTTACCATAATTCAGCCTAGATGTGACAAATGCATGGATTAATTCAGAAAATAACTGCAATAGCTACAGACTATTTTCACCAATGTTGGATGCAAATCTAATCTAGGGAGACCCGAGATTGAAATTCAGTTGCTACAAATGAGCACGTCATGGGCACTTCAATGAGGTATTGATTAGGTGATCACCTGAACCAAAATTTATTTCAAGAGGAAAAGTAAGTAAATTAGGGTTATTCCACCAAATACTGATTCGTGAACTCTACCTAAGTGAAATTATTAGTATTGTGATGTTTAAATATGTATATCAACTTGTATTCTTTGCATTATTTGAGTCTGAAAACTGTCTCCTTTTTTTGACCATTTGTCATTTTCTGCAAATAAATGCTCCAAATTTTTATTTGGAATCTCGGAGAAATATTGTCAGTAGTTTAGTGAACAAAACACAAAATGTTCATTTTACTCAAACACATGAATTTCAATTGTAAAATCAGAGAATTTGATAATTTAACAGTTTAATTTAACTAAATCTAAATCTGCTTACTGGAGACTGGTTGGGGGGGGGGCTGTAGGGTTTCAGCCCTCCATGGCATGAGTTTGAGACCCCTGATATAGTTTGAAATGAGCTCTGATAACAAAACCCAGAATTACATTACATAGGATTACATGAAACCTACTGCTCCAATTGGCTCAGATTTGGTGGAAGCATGTAGTGTGGGAAAGGGGTTACAGTTGGGGTGCAAAAAGGCTAGGTCTGGAGGCTAGAACCTACAGTGTGGCTCTTCAGCCCCTCCTCAGTAGCTCCTGTGGCTTCATCCAGTCATGGAAGTAACACATTATAATGATGAACAAAATAAGCAATAAATTAACAACAAGATGAAGAAAATTAACTAGATAATGAACAAAGAATAAAAAATACACACATTTAACACTATAATGAAGTACATTTCCATAACTGAGGTAATGACCAAAAATAAGCAAAATAATGAACAAGATCTGGACTAAACTGAACAATATAATCCACAGCATAAACAAAATAATAAGGAAACTGGATAAGTCACAAAAGTGATTAAATAATAAATCAACTCAAAGAAAATTAATTAATAAAACAAATGAACAAAATAGTCCAGAAAATGAACAAAAATAAAACTGGGCACATGAACAAAATATTTCACAAAATTAGTAAGGATTAAAATAATAATAATAATAATAATAATAGAATTACTAAACTACAAGAATTACTAAACAAAATCTGTATTAAATACTCAATGAAGTGAACAAAAATGACCTAAATAACCAATAAAATGAACACAATGGACAAAATAATGTACAAAATGATTCATTAAATGAACTCAAAATACATAAAAATGAAAAATTGATCATTTTAATCAATACAAATGACCAAAATAATAAACACAATAAAAAAAAGAATCAAATAATAATACATTTTTCACACGTTGCAGCTAAAATGTGCATGATATGTCATGTGGTTCATAAAAGGGTCGTATATGGTATAGGTATCTTGACACATTCTGTACGTATTTTACTTTCTGTTTAAAAATGGCTCTTTAGATTGTAAAGTTTGCTGACCCCTGGGTTAGGGTATTGGTCAACCCAATGAGGTGAAAAGAGACTTCAGACAGGCAGACACACACACGCACACACAGACATACTTTTCTCTGTTATGCACATAGACATGCACAGGGAATGGATAACCTGCACATTTGCAAAGGAACTTAAATGTTGAACCAACTGGCTTCAGACCAACATTTACTGCCAAGTAAACTGTCTTCTTCAGGAAAGGCCATGTCTATTTCAGCAAGACAATACCAAATCACATCTGGCACGTACTGCAACAGCATCGCTTTGCAGTGAAAAGTCCAGGTGCTAAAATGGGCTTATGCTGATCTGAGTTGTCACCTGCTGAAAATGTCTGTCACATTATGAAATATAAAGTATAACAAACCAAAACAGGAACTGCAGAGCTGCTGAAATCCTACATCAAGCAAGAATGAGAAAACATTCCAGTTTGGTCTCATCAGTTCCCAAATGCTTAAAAGAAGTTAACAGAACTGATGCAACAGAGTGGGAAACATGAGCCTGACCAGACTTTCAAGGCCTTGTAAATGATCATATTCTGATGTTTACATTTGACACAGTGATTCAGCTTTTTTTTGGACAGGGTTGTTGATACACAGTGAACCCAAACAGACAGTTACATATCTTTTTTTTTTTTTTCTGCCAGTGCTTCCTGCACTAGCTCCCAGCTGTGTTGACCATTAATATCTTTGATCTTGTTCATGCATTTGGTCCATTAAAATTTTTATGCATTCTCACCTGCATGAGAAACACCACTTGAGCTAAAGATAAAACCTACCATTTCTATTTGTCTGCCATCTGTTACACCATTTCCAGTGCATGAAATTTGCCTTCATCAGTACATTTCATATTCACATAATTATTTGACTATGCGGCATCTTTTTCTCTCAGTGCTGCTTCCCAAAAGAATTGGCCTCTTCTCGCTCTTTCGAATACGTATACTGTATATCTTTTGTTTTAATCGGCCATTGGTCTGCTAAAATCCTTGAAGAGGGTGTGAAATCAATAAATAGATAAGTTTTGAAATAAATAGGCTATATTTCTGCCTGGCCCATGACTCTGCAGCATTGTAAATCAAAACAAGTTAGATTGGAGAGTTTATCCATTCTCACTTAATCTGTAGGGACACAAGCACTTATGCCTTCATTAAATATAAAATGTAGTCATGCTTCAGTTCAATGCGCACATATTGTTATATTGCTCCTTTTCTGATAGGTCTGACACTCAATATAAGCTCATGTCACATATTCTGCTGCCATCTTTCAGAGATATCCCGTTTCTCATTTTGCAGTGAATGACCTTCCAATCTTTGGGATCATTTCAATTCAGCAGAAAGCGGGTCTATCCAATGGATTTCTAAGTGTTCTCTCCCCTGCTAACTGGGGAAATTTATCCCATGGTTCTGTGCTCCGTGCCTCTAGGCAAGAAATGGGAATTGTGACATCTTAGAAGGTATGCTGCTGTCTTTTGTCTGGAATACAAACACTGTATAGTCCCTGAGTATGGTTTGGCATGAATCACGAGTCGAAAATTTCATCACAATAAAACAAACACACTCTCTTTGTCTTATGATTGCTTTACATTTCTTTTTCATTTTTTAAATGCACAAACAAATATGAGTATGCCTACTTTCAATACAATTTTAACATTTAGGTCTGTTTATGCTCAATTAATCCTGATAAATTCAGCCACTACGTACGGATTTTCAGCCAAGTTTGATGCATCTGTGTGTTTCTCAAACTATTCTTGCTGAGAATTGTTATTAAAACAAAATATTTTTGTCAATTTTTTTGTTTCTTGCCACATGACAGACAAAAATTTCCATTTCAAAAACCAATGGTCCAGAAAAAGTTTACATTGCTTTAGCAGGATTTATATTTAGAGTTGACAAAAATAGCCAGTGATTAATAAAGCACTTATGAAAGGTGGAATTTACACAAACTGCACTGATGCAAGTGAATATTCAGACATTTCACTAAAAACCATCCAGTTTATGTGCAAATAAGCCTCAGCCAAATAAGCTTTCCAACAGCATTTAATTCAGATTGCAACAGCTTGACTGGCTGGAGCATATACAGCCGGCTGAAAACATCTACTAACTGCATGCAAACTGATGTCTTACTGTCTGACTTGCTGAATTTCTGTCTCTTCCTCTCTGAAAAGTTTTGACTTTGTATGGCTTGAATGATGCTGAATTAAGACTTTAATGAAATTAAGCACAAAATCTTCAGTCAGATATTGAGGGATTAGGTTGATACGTGTGTTATATCAAAGCTTTATCTACTTAAAAGCACAAATGGTGATCAGATTCCTTTATTACACTTCACACATTTCATTTTATTAATTTGGTGTCTGGAATGTAACAGCAGAACACACCACATTAATGAATGCTAGATCATAAAGTGACCTGGTGTGCAGTGCATAAAGGGACACACTCTCTTTTGGAAGCACAATGACCTGTGACACCAAACAGAACATCAACGCTGATGTTTCTGATAAATACCAGATACATCCCAGTCATTTTAGACTTGCCTGAATTACACAGGGAACTTTAAAAAATGACAGGAATTATACCTGAAGTGTAACCTGACAATCTGACCAAACCACAAACAAGAGAAACCTACTAGGACCTCAGGGAGCAAGCCTACCAAGAAATACATTTTGGAGGCTACGCGTAATTGTTCCTTAGCTACTTTTGGTGCAGTAGCTGTGATTCACCTCTTAGAACCTGACAGATGGAAGACATTGATCCCGTCTCCATCAGTGTGGGTGCAGTATGTGTAAAAATGCATAATGTAGAATGAATGACTCTCGTCAGTCAGTTCAAACACTTCATCACACTGACAGAATCACAACCAATGAGCTCCTCCTTGTGATACATACAGTACTAGAGGAAACATGCTCACTTTAATCTATGTGTGTTTTGATAGAAAAACAGCGACTCAATGTAAAGTTTGCATTCTTTGCTGATCAATTAAACCACTGGTTGGAGCATTAATGATGTATTATTACACCATCTGAAACCCGCTATTAATTATGATATTTTTCATGGCTTGATGTCTGTCATTCCGTAGATATAAGTTCTTTACATGCATCAAATGCTCTCAGACTATTCTGTGTATTACCATATTCCTTATGTGCTATGTGCTCCTTATGTGCTACCACATTTGCTTATGTGGTAATTCAAAGAATTATCACATAAGCAACAGAATTAACTAAATAATTAATCAAATAATCAACAAAATGTACAAAATGATCAAGTATACTGAACAAAATTGTCAAACAAATTATGAAAACATAATTTGCACAAATGAACAAAATAAACAAAAACAAGGAAAAACACGCCTAAGACAAATAAACAACATGCAGTAATAGAGAAATTGAACAAAAATAGAAATAAGCAGCAAAGAGATGCTGTTTTACGTTTACTCAAGTATTTATATTTAGAAGTTCTTCTACTACTTGAGTACTGTTTCTATCTATTCTACACACCACCGAAAACAAACAAGTGTGTCCAAAGCAAATTTCCTTAAAGAGACAAATTAAATATATCTTATTATCTTACAGAACATGAAAAAACAAGTTAAATCACGCAAAATAAATCAAAAGCATGAACCTACAAAACACATATGACAAAATGTTTGCATCTTAGCTGACAAATGTGTAGATACAAATATACCACTAGAATAATCATTATTGTTTTATTGCCTGTCTTTTTTTTTTTTTTTTATAAATGAGCATATTTGATGGACTGCATGAATAAAAATGTGGCTAATATTATTTCAAAGACAGCTGATGTCCCTTTGCAAATTGAATTTGCATTTCAGAATATGCATAATGCTAATGCTCCTCATGAAGTTCTTTTAGAGGATAATATTCTCTTTGCAATGGTCATAGTTGCACCCGGCTCTGTAGCGGTTACAGAGCAGCTCGTCACCGTCACAACAGATGCAGTGTGATCCTCTGCTTCCGTGTATTAATTTGATGTGCTCTCCTTCATTTTCCTCTTATAATATAAGGACTACATGTAATTCTACTGCATAACCACTTATACGACAAGAGGATAAGTACAAAGGAGGGTGAGAATGAAAATCTGAACCAGAAGTAGAGTCATCAAAGTCACACAAGGGAGCAAATGGTTCACCAGAGTCATAAAGAAAAAGGAAAGCATCAGTCCAGATGTGCTGTAGTGCAGCTGGTCAGTTCAAACAGCCCCTCCACTCTGTGTTGTGTTTGTGAATGATGGACAAAAGGCTTGTTTGTCTTCTGATCCATTCATTTATTTCTGGAGTAGAAACAGAATAAATACTCATCAGGTGTATACACTGGTTTGTCCACAGGCTGCTAGCAGGGCACGCTTGTGTTTGTCTCACAGAACTGAAGTGCTATGAATACATAAAACAATATTAGGCCCATGGTGCATTCTTCTAACAAATCTGTATCCACACTGAAATCATATTTATTTGAGAAACTATCAGAGGCATGTCAAAACTGTTGATACATTACTCGTTATTGCCGCCACATGTTGGTGGTTGTTTCAGGTCTCCAGTCTGATACGCTATAGTTCAACAGCTGGAAATAATTACCCGCATTTTTTATATTTACATGTTTACTTTTTTTGTTTCTTGTGTCCCCACAGCAACTTTGACTAAAGAAATCCAATTTGATGTGCTGACTTTCTGTCCCTGATAGGAGTTCTGCAGGCTCAGTTTTATTATTCAGCCAAGAATCCAAACATGAGAGCTATCGCTATCTTCAAATTTGGAAGACTAATAGTGTCATTTCTTCCAGTACCTCAAAGTGACTTTTTCATTATTTTCAGTTACACGCTGGAGCTGCAGTTTTATGTTAATTAGAGATTGTCTGTATAGGAATTTTACAATAAAGGAAAATAAATGACATGGTATTATATTTTTATTAATATTTTTATTGACAAAAGGGGGGATCCTGCTGAAAAAATTTGGGTCCCACTGGTGTAGACTAAATTGCCTAGAGAAGGAATAAATCAGCTCAGTACTACCTCCCTGTTCTACGTCAGCGGTGCCTCTTTAATCCTCCCCTGAATGGCAGCTCAGAGGATTGAAGTGCGAATAAGACAGTGAAAGACGTCCCTAGTTACGCACATTCAGAGCTCTGAATAAAATCAGTCCTTCAGGGATGATTATATGTAAGGGTGTTGGTTTCCTCTGAACACTGGGAAGGACATTGTCAGGCAAGTCTGGATTCTCCTGGGAATTTTCAGCACTGAATATCAAACATCAAACTTCATGTTCTGTCTCGGGTGAATTGTCAACGTGTTCCTTTGTGCGTTTTCTGTACATCTTTGTATTTGTAAAGAGAACAGAAATGTACAAAATAATCAAGGAGAATAAGTAACAAAGCAAACAAAAATAAAGAAAATAATCAAGAGCATGAACAAAATAAGCAAGAAAGTGAATTAAATACCGTATTTTCCGCACTATAGGGCGCACCGGATTATAAAGCGCACCGGATTATAAGGCGCACTTGCGTCATGCATCCACCAGATGGCGGTGTGCTACCACAAGTCACACTACTACC
>JAQQAE010022312.1:0-10284 GCA_029823295.1 Pseudamia nigra | reverse complement strand
GAACCAGCGGCTCAGGGTAGGCGGCCATCTGCCTCGACCGGTTGGGGTTAGTGGACAGAGGAGAGACAAAAGAAAACTGAAAACCTTAAGTCCTCTTAAACATACCAGATTAACTCAACCAGAAGAGCAATCCTGCAGACTGCAATGTGATGCCACTGTGTCGTTTTAAAATATTATTTGTGAGGGTTTATGAGGGTAAATCACTGTCCCTGCTCTGTCCCACAGTTTGAACAGTGACATGACTATATTAATTCAAACCGTCTGAGGATTAATTGAATGACAGATGGACTTCTCAACTCTGAAGGGAACTTTTTCTCCACAAACTTTGTGACCTGAAGGTGACCAAAATGTCTCTCCACATTTCCATCAAGGTGGGAAGGATTAAAAAGATTTTAAAATAAGAAGGTTCCCACACTTTTCTCAAATTATTTTCCAGGACATTATCAACTGCTGCAGTATGACAAGTTATTATGTCATGCACTAATACATACCCCGCCCCTCCATGCTCACATTCATGGACCGATACTACAGGCAGCAACGCTCCTCAAATGAAAGTCGCTAGTTTTGTATCCAGGCACTTCTGTGGAAAGAAGAAGTCCTTACAGGGGTCTGAAACCTAGCGTTGCTAAATCTAGCATCAAAGTCTGGTGAAGACACTGGTTAGCGGGACTGGTCTGAGTGGACGTGCAGATGTGACCAGCTGGTAGCGTCACGTGGGGTGAGAAGCAGGGAAGCGCTGTGCATCAGTGTGGCCCGTTCAACATGTGCATTCACTCATAAAGCAGAGTAGCAGAGGGAGGAGAAATATTTTTTTCCAGGACAGCTCAAGCTTTTCCAGGATATTTGACTTTTTTCCCCCTCATTTTCCATATGTTCTCCATGAATAGAAAATTAGTAATTTTCTAGGTTTTCAGGACACCAATATCTGTCCACCAATTTTTACCTGTAATACCCATGTTTTTTTTTTATGTTTGTTGTAGGGCTGTCAAAGGCTTAAAATTTGTTATCAGATTAATCATGGGGTCACTGTGGATTAATTTAGATTAATTATGATCAATACCATTCATTACTGGGGTGCCAAAATAAAACTCATGACAGGAGGTGATACATACTGAATATATTCACTTATAAACTTAAAGCTTTTAGGAACCACAATCTCCCTCCTGCAGTGTACAAACTACTTCATGTCGATTGCTTGTTCTATCTTGTTTTTTGTTTTTTTTGATACTCAAACTTCCCATCGAGAGGGTCATACTGCATGTCATCCAGCTTGATCAAGTTGGTTGAAAACTGAACTGTGTGATTTTGAGTGGTGTACCAGCACATCGTGGGTTTAATAATATGACTAATCCACACTAGTGGGTGTAATTGTGTGACACTCAGTCATTGTGCACTGCACATGTGTTAATTGTGTACAAATTTTTAATCAAATTAATCATGCAAAGTAATTAATCTGGATTAATTTGATAATTTTGACAGCCCTAGTTTATTAATTTTTACATGAGTTTGAGAACACTTAAGTCACACAGTTGCATTTACAGTTTAAAAAATGTTCGGGTCTAGTCCACCCATCCATTTTCTACCGCTTAATCCTCACAAGGGTCGGGGAGGCTGCTGGAGCTGATCCCAGCAGTCTTAGGGAGAAGGTGGGGTACACCCTGAATGAGTCACCAACTCATCATAGGGCTGACATAAAGAGACAGACATCCATTCACAACTATGGGCAATTAACCTTCCTGTTGTCCTCATTTTCTGTATACACCCTGTGTCCTCCCTGTGGTGGGTCATTTTGACCCGAGGACAACAGGAGGGTTAAGTGACCAATTAATCGAACCCCTAGTGCAGGATTTTTGGCTGTGGGAGGAAGCCTGAGTACCAGAAGAGACACGGGGTGAACATGCAAACTCCACACCCAGGACCGAGGACTTTGTTGCTGTGAGGCACGAGTGCGACCCTGCACCACCGAGATGCTGTTTGAGTTTAGTAAGACTTTAAATATGTGGGTTTAAAATCTGATCAGAGTAGATCCTTCAACGATTCAACTCTGACCTTCCTCAAACACAAAACGTGGGACTATCTTTGATTGATGATGATGTCAGTACAGTTCACAGACCTGCACAGTCACTGATTTATTCTTACTCTAACATGTTGGCTTTTACTATCTTGTTTTTTTTTTTTATTGTTTTTTTTTGGAGGAAGATGGGATCAATGGTGGAGCTGAAACTCAAGCATAATGCTGCTCAGTGGTAACTTCATTAAAATCATCAAATGTTATGTTAAATAAGCTCACTTAGTCCTCGATGCCAAATTGGCTTGACACAAACACTATTTAGTTCTAGCTAGTCTAATTAGTAGTATTTTATTCATTTTTAACTTGTTTTGGTTTTTGTTTTACCAATATCTTTGCTTGATGTGTTCATTTTTACTAGTTTTGCTGCATATTCTGTTTTGATTCATTTTTCTTAAGATTTTGTATTATTGTGATAATTTTTGCTCATAGTGTTGCTTATGTTGTGACTTTTTGTTCAATTTCTTCATTATATTGTTCATTTAGGTTCATTTGCTAAATTATTTTCTATCTCTTTGCTTATTTTATTGCTTATTTTGTTCATTTGTACTTATATTAATTTTACAATTTACTTGACTGCTGTGTTCAGTTTTGGTCATTTCTTGCACATTTTCTTCATTTTTGTTGCTTTTTGTGATCATGTTTGGATATTTTTGCTCATTGTATTGTTTAATTTATTCATTTAGATTCTTTGCTTGATTATGTTTTCTCTTTTTTTCAAATGTAATTTTATTTTGTGCCTTTTCTATTCTTAGTTATTTAGGTGGAACCAACTATAACGGTAAGAGTACCAAGTATTCTGCAAAACAGCTTCTCTCAGAAGTGCATTTTCCTGGAGTTTGTGATGTCCCTGGAAGTATGGTAAACTGCGCAGAATTTATGAGTAAGATGAGAGGAGGTGTGAGATGGGTTAATGACCTGTTTTTATGGATTTTTCTGGTCTATTGTTTGAGTAATTGTTAAGGATTTAATCATTAGCTTCAGTGCAGCCACCGTATTATTCAGACCTAAACAAACACAGCCTCGCTTCTGTCAATCATGCACAGCAGATCCGGCTGAATCGCGAATTTCTATTTAAAATGAAAAGACAGATGAATGTGTTTTTGATGAGTCATTGTTTTATAAAATGAAAATCCTCCACCAGTCAGTCCAGATGGACTTTACCTTAGTGTAAATATTTAGCCAAAAGACATTGACAGTTGCATTACAGCATTACTTCACTGGACTATTCCACTCAGGGGTAATTTGTAATATTTGACATGCATGTTCCCGTGGACGCCTGTAAACAGTCAGCCATTAATTAGGATCATTTGTTTGTGTTTCTCGGGAGATTTACCTATTAAATCACTGTCTAAAAGAGAGTGACAGAACAATGAGATGAGAAGCTGTAGTATCCTGACAGCAGATACAAAAGCACCAGACTGGTGTTTAGTCAGTATTTGTATCTACTATCAAATACTGACTTAAGGAGCTAGAAGTCGAGTGGTGAAATGATTATGCCTCTTGAGATTAGGGAGCATTTGGTACGACATTTTAATTTTCCAGAGTGAGAAGAAATTCACTACACTTAGACTAGAAGCCATTACCAGTCAAACGTTTGGTCATAAAGCAAAGTACCAAGACCTGAATAAAAAAGTCAGAGAAGCCAGGCGAGACAAGGCAAGATGGCTGGATGGACACTGTCAAGAAGTGGCGCAGGCATTGCAGAGGCATGATACAAGGAAGGGATACAGTGTCATCAAGTCACTGAGAAAGGGTTTAAGTCAAAGAGACTGGATGAGGAAGGAAGGGTCTTGAATGACTTAAGGGGGACTGCATCGTGAATAGGTGGAAAAAATACTGTGAAAGCCTGTATCAGGAGGATGATGAAAACACCAATCAAGATAAGGATGACATGGGAGAAGAATTGCCAAATATTCTGGAATTGGAAGTCAGGGAGGCCATAAACAGGCTCTCAAACAACAAAGCTGCTGGCACTGATGATCTCCCTGCAGAACCTTGAAACAATGAAACAGTGATTAAGATACTAAACTGACTGTACACCAGGATTCTCAAAACTGGCAAATGGCCTTTAGATTGGAAAAACTCAGTCTTTAGCCCCATACCAAAGACAGCAGGAGCAATGAAATGCACAGAACATTGTACTATCACTATCATTAGCCACGCCAGCAAGATCCTCCTCCAGATCCTGCTGCAGTGAAGTTTGCAGATGAACAAATGGGTTTCAGGAAGAAGGTTAGGATAAGGGACCAGATTTTTAACATCAGAATTATCACGGAAAAAGCAAGAAAGTTCAGTGTACCTTTGTATTTGGCTTTCATAGACTACAAGAAAGCATTTGATTTTATGCGGCACTCGAAGGTTCTGGCAAGATGGGAGTAAATGGAGCGATTGTTAATTTATTAAAGAATCTGTATGAAGGGCAACAAACTGCAGTAAAAATTGGAAATGAGCTCACAGAATGGTTTCTTGTAAATAAAGGAGTCCAGCAGGGATGCCTGGTGTCACACACAGTATGTCATTTAACTTCTTCTCAGCGGAGGTGATGTGATCGTCAGTAGACACTTTCCTTGCATCGAGACATCAACAACCTGTGCTATGCTGACAATATAGTACTAATAGCAGATTACCCATTGGGCTCTACTGGGTGAAACAGACACAACTTAAGAGAGTACCATCTGGAAATGAATACAAGAAAGATAACAGTTATGGCAGCAACCAGACTGAATGAAGAACTGAACATACAGTGCAATGATGTCAGGCTGGAGCAAGTGGAAAAGTTCAAATACCTTGGCTCAATACTGGACGTGAATGCAGATGGGAGTGTGGAGGTAAAGGCCAGACTACCTACAGCAAGATCGGTCCCGAGCTCACTCAACACCCCTGGAAGGATAGATCTCTTCAGAAATCCATCAAACTGAAGTTGATCAAGACATTAGTGTGGCCTGTAGCACTCTGGGTGTGAGGCATGGACATTAAGAGCAGCGGACACAAAATGTCTCAGGGCCTTTGAGACGTCATGCTATAGGTGAGCGCTAATCAGTTGGATGGACCACCAAACAAAAGAATCTGTCACGGAAGAGTTTGGGACAGATCCATAGTTGGTAGAAACCATAAGGAAGTTGAAACTCCAGTTGTGGGAGCTATTTGTTACATTATTTTTGTTTTGTGTTATGATTTTTTGTTGTTGTATTGTTTGTTTGTTTACTGTACATGTTTGATCTATTTTGATACATTTTCTTTTGCTGTTTGTTTAGCTTGATTTTTATATATTTGTTGGGAGACCAATTTTGTATGACACGCATTTTGCTTGTTTCTTTTTGTTGTTGTTATTGTTTTGTATTGCTTCGTTTTGTTTATTTGTTGTTTCTTTTGCAAATTTGGGTAATTCTGTGGGCATCCAAGGTTATATAGGTGGAGCAGAATGCACGTAGGCCTATGGTTTTTTACCAGCGCAAGAGAGGCAGCAGGAACCGTGATTCTTTTGTTCTTTGTTTGCTTGCTTGAGTTTGGATTAAACAAACCGCGAAACATGGAGAACTTTGATTTGGACAATGGACTTCTTTTGCCTGCGTAAACTACAAACCCTGGTGCTGCAGTGAACATTTGATTACTCTTGAGTTATGTTTAATTTGATTTAGGTGATTAATTTTGGGACAAATGGCCACTACACCAGTACTTTGGCCACATCATCAGGGCCCAAAATTTATGCATTCACATTCTTGAGGGACAGATAGATGATACAAGGACAAGAGGACGGCAGAGAAGGACCGATAATATAAAGGAGTAAATAGGGAAAAGTGCAGGAGAATTCACATCAACAGCAAGAGACGGTAAACGATGGAGAGTGCAGGTCCATAAGTCCATGGCCCCTGACCCTCAGATATGAGGATGGGACTAGGCAAGGCAGGTTTCTTGCCATAATATAGACTTGTACCATAATTGTTAATTGGGTTATTGATTCTGTACCCATCCTTCATTTGTAAAGGACAACTGATGGTCTAACGCACATTAAAAAGGTAAGAAGTACAAATGAACTCTTCACAAGACACATCTATGAAGTAAAATTATTCTGGGTAACTACCAATATAGAAAATTCACACGTGCTTTGGTAATTTTGTGCTGTGATTTGTGTTGCATTTGACTGCACCTCTTGACAAGCTCACCTATCATTAGAAATGGTTCCTGGTGGCTACGTGGTAAATCTGATCATACAGTGCAAAGTTGTCATCCAAGCTTAATGAATAGTATATAAAACATTCTCTGGGTTGTTTACAATTTTTGTTTATTACACAAGTCCATATGCGTTCTTTCACAGTTTTTGGTCTTACTGTGCAACATTAAAAATAATAAAAATGTCATTGTAGGAGATGATGTGTCCAAAGATTTGACTGGTAGTGTACACATTTATCTGACTAGTGGTCTATGGCTTCCATCCATACAATTGACTTTCATCCTTGTAAAGACACATACAGTGATGAAAAATAAAGTTCATAAAACCAAAGATTAAAACATATGAAGTGAGCTTGTTAAAGTTAAATTCAAATCTATTATCTCTTCACAATAAACTCTCTGTGGGAGTTGAAGGATTAAAAGATATGTTCATAGACTGAGGCTGTTATTAAGAGATTATTGTGATTACCTTAGCAGCACTGCATTATGTGAGCTTTGTAGTGTGTGAAAGACCAAAGCAACTGCAGATCAGGTTGTATTCTACCCTCTGAGATCTGTTTATATGCCAGGCTATGTGTCTGATACGTAGCTTCAGAAAAGCTGTCAGGCAAAGCTCCATACTCATTTGCTCTGTTGTGGCTTCTTTATCTGGGTTACAGTTAATTGCTCTGATAACTAATGAAATTATTAACTCCAGGCACATGGAGCACAGCTGACCTTGATCGTATTCTCAGCAACACCAAGCAGGGGGAGACCTCTTCCTGTCTTCTGAGCAATCAGTGATAATTCCACAAACTTCTGAGCCACTCGTAACAAGAAAACAGACCTACTTTGCCAATCCCCCCGGAGCCCGTGTCAACTCTATTTTCAACTGTGGAGATAATCCTGCGAGTGTATTCCAACGACTGTGCAGGATTTGAAGAGTAAATCTACCTGGGATATCAACACAGTGGTGTTATTTTTATCTCATCACTAAATGCGCAAGTTGCTGTCAAATGAGTGGCATGTGGGGCATTGATATGAGGGGTACAAACTTTAATGTGTCCCAAAGAATATGAGCCTAAGATTAATGAGACAAATGATTTAAAACCTTGAGAAGCTGCTTTTTGTGATCTAATTTTCCATATGAATAGCCAATGCAAGAAAAGCTTCATAAATGACCAGATTTATGATTTTTCCACGTCCATTATTATAATTTACAGAGGACCGATTTTGTAGATTGGTCATAAAATCTGCAAGAGGAAATGGTCAACCCTACACCGTGAAACGACAGTACAGTATAACACATTTACAATTTTAAAGCTACAGTATGTGGCTCCAAAGATAAAACAGATGCACTTACAATTTTGTGGTCATTTTTTTTCTAAATTAAGTAGTATCACTTTCAGCATCTACATGCTCACCTATTTTATATGTACAGTACATTTTGTCAAACATTGTCAGCAGCAAGAAAACCGGCTGAAACGAACTGTTGTAACATTTATGACTGAGTGCTTTGTGAGGAGACTGAGAGATCAGGAAATATGTGAGAATGTCCTTGAAGACGTAGGGAAGAAGCACCAACCTAGAGTCTCTCCCTTGATGTAAAAACACTTATCTTCATGTTGCTAAGGAATGTGACATAATCTACACTATACTTGAAGGCCTGTGTCCGCAGACGACGTTCTCTGCCCAGCGCTTTGGGCATAGAACGTCAGCCCAGAGCTTTGTTGCGATGGTTCTGTGCAGGTCATTCGTCTTTTTGACAGTGACTCCAGAAAGGTCCACATTTTGAAATGCTACTATATTTAGCTCACAAAATAGTAGTTCAAGATTTTTTCACATGAGAATATGGTGGATTAAACGTAAAATCTTCGGTCAGTTTATCAAGCTATTTATAGATTCGATCTGATGATTTCAGACATGCATGGAGACAGTGTCTGCGTAAGTGGAGTGTGGGAGTGGGGGTACAGTACAGACAACAGCCTTGAATTTAAACACATCCCGACACAATGAATTTCACTGTTTACAAGGATTCTCACTTAGTCACAGAGCAATCACATGAATGAGTCGGAGGTGTGTCTGTGGCTAATTTATGGTGACACATAAAAACGTAACATTTCAAACTGTAACGGATGTCGTAGATGTTCACTTTATTGATAAAGTCATGGAAATCCTTCAGGGTTAAATGATAAACTGAGTTGTCAGTCAGGTTCCTCTCCACCACAGTGCAGAGAAATCCTCTGTTCCCTGTCCTTTTGATTGGTTGGCAAGTGAGCTGTGAGTGTCAATCTGTTCTAAAGACTGAGCATTGAAACTGCTTCAGCCAGTGCAGAAAAACGCTCTGCGCTGAGGGAATTTAACGCTGAGGGAATTTAACGCTGAAAACGTTGAGTTCCATATGACTTGGATTGAAACGTGACACTCTCAATGCTAAAAATGTTCCCTGTGGACACAGGCCATAAATCCTGAAACCATTCTTTGTTAGATCAGAGCTCTCACTTACATACACGTGTTGTGTGTGTGAGTTTTTCCTGTGCACAGCTTGAATGAAGAGACCAAAGACTTCAAACCTATTTTTGAGTGTGGTGATTCATCTCTCACCCCACACATACACTAACATTTTTCTTACTGTTAACAGAAATTCAGATTGCAATGATCAGAATAAACTCATGGTTACTTAATAAATTTAAAATTATCTCTAAAACTGCACCTTGATCTTCTCTCACTCAAGCAAATCTAAACATAAAGGGACTGGACACAGAGTTTTTGTACAAATAAACTGCAGTATATCCTCTTTAATCAAATTTGTTTTACTTCCTCAAATCACAGTCTTGTTTTAACTGTGTGTTTTTTAAGACATATACTGTCAATGATTACTAATTGCATTGAGGTAAAGGTAACACGCTCAGAACAATACAATTATTAATGATCAAAAACACAGTTCTTATTTGCTTGAAATGCCAATTTGTTTGGTGACCCGAATCAATTCTCCTGCGACTCACCTGTGGGTCCTCACCCGGTGTTTGGGAATGGCTGATATGTTGTCACTGGTGACTATATGATCATTTAGTTTGAGCTTGTTTGACCTCGCTAGCGTCTTCAAAGTGGGCAATTTAAACAGGGTGAAGGTGTCTCATTAAACTGCGTCAACACTGTTTTAATTACGTAGCCCAACATCCCTAATTTGGCTCAAGGGGCTTTAGAATGTAACATGCTTTGTGTTTTGACCCTCAGTTTGTTTTTCTGAATCTTCTCATAGTCTATCCTGCTAGAAATAGATTAACATTGGATTTTTTTTAAAGCTCGTATAATATCAAGAATTTGAAAAAGGGAAAATCAGCTGAGATCATGTACTGTATGTTCCTCCATCAAGAATTATGTCATGAAATTAACCTGAAATGTACCCATCACTTTGTTAGAAAGCAGATCATTATTTGAACTGAGTCTAAGTCTATGAAACAAATACCTACATACAGTATATAAATAAATCTGAATCACTTAACAATATACTCTGAGTAATTAATTACAAAATATGGAACAAAATATGGCATAGTGCAGGGGTTGGCAACCTCTAGAGCCATTTTTGGACAAAAAGTAAAAAGTCTAGAGCTGCAAAAAATATTCCAACCCCTTCCATATTACATGATATGTGATGTAAGTTTTACCTGACAACATGGCAATTGCCAATTTAGCAATTATTTTATTCTTTATTGTTCATTTTGTTTTATTTTGTTCCTTTTATTCCATATTGTTCATTTTTGCTGATTTTACAGATTATTTGCTTCATTGTTAATTCATCTTTGTTCATCTATAAATATTATTTTATGCTTTTTGGGAATTGTGGTTCACTTCCCAGATGATTTTTGTGGATTATGTCACCATTATGTTTTATTTTAGTTCATTTTGTTGTTTATATTCATTTAATTGACTACTTTATTCACTTACTTGAGTATTTTTCTCATTCTTTTGAATATTTTGTTAATTTATCCAAGGCATGTGGTTTTCCTTCTGTCGACTGGACTGAAAATTTGGTTTGAAGACATTTTGCTACCTATCCAGGG